>JBBPBS010001045.1:4187237-4251493 GCA_037974835.1 Cicer judaicum | reverse complement strand
CCCCCCCTTAAATTCCCCAACTTTTACTCCATATTTATTGATCAACACCTTAACCCAAAGACCCTCTGACTCAATTTTTAACCTCAAACGCCACTTACCCAATAGAGCTTTATTAAAAAATTTCAAATCTCAAACTCCTAATCCACCCTTCTCTAAAGGCAAACACACATTCTCCCAATTGACCCAATGAACCTTACTCACTCCCTCATTTCCACCACAAAGAATTGATTTAAAAATAGGTTCAAGTTGATAAGTGATACTTGATGGAGCCTTGAAAAAGGAAAGAAAATAAACCGGCAATGTAGATAAGACAACTTTAAGGAGTACTAAACGGCCACCCGTCGATAAAGTTCTAGAGTTATAACCAACCAACCTATTTCGGATTTTCTCAATAACAGGTTTCCAAAACACTTTACGTCGTGGATTATCGCCAATAAGCAACCTTAAATTTTTGAATAGGACACATCCCATCTTACAATTAAGAATATATGCCACAATTTGAAGCCATGAACTGTTAACATTAACACCTGCCAATATAATTTTATGAAAATTAACCTTTAGGTTAGATTGAAGTTCAAACCACAACAAATTAGTCTTGGTGGAATTTGCCTCCTCATTGTGTTTGTAATAACTTTAACCACAATCAGTATAATTTTTTCTTTTATCGTTTTAGTTAATGTTTCTATTAGATATGTTTTTTTTTCATGATGATGTTTCCTTTGTTATTCCACACTATTTTTTTAATGGGACAATTTTGTTCATGCTTGTCTCTTTGGGTTTTGACTTAATCCCCCAACCTTCATATATTTTTTTACCTTTTTTTTAATATATTTATTATGATGGTGTAAATGATATATGGAAGTTTCATTGCCAATTTTATAATGTGATGTCTTTACACTCTAGTTTTTGAAGAAAAAAAATTAAAAGATTAAAAATAAAATATGATATATTTATAAGGACATCAATTTTTTTTGTTGATAAAGAAATAAAAAATGTATCAAAACCATTAATTTGAAACAATTTAAATAAATTTATAAATGCATCTTTGGTCTCATCATAACCACAATTATAACACCATTAACTTTATTTTTAATTTATTTTGGATTTACACTTTAAAGTGAGTGATATAAATAAGTTAATTCGTGATATTAAATTTATATGAACAACACTGATTATAGATGAGTTCAATAAAACCGCCATAATTTTCTCACCGGTCACTTTTAGAATGTTAAAATAGGTCATTTACTCCTTTACATAATCCTTATTAAGAATGTATTTTTTTATTTTTTTTTGATACATTTAAGTTTTGATATATACCAGTTTCTTTTTGATATGGCTCAACAAGTGTCAATAAATTAAATTAATAATTTGATTCAGTAAAAAAAAAAATACTATACTTTTTAAAATTTGCAGATGCATCCCTGTATCATTTTGTTAAATTGATAAAGTTCAAACATTAAAAATTCATTGGTGATGTGAAGCGGATCAAAGCCCTAAGCCAGAGTTCAAAGAAAGGTTTATCATGTGAGTTATAATCGATTTGAGATGGATCATGTGAAGGAGATTTGAAGAGTATTTTAATTTTTCCATGTGTTTTATAATCGATTTGAGATTTATCATATTTTGCTGAATGAATTTTGGAAATCATGAATTTGTTACTGCAAATCATATATAATGCATAGATATTAGTTGTTTCAAACTAATGCAAATCATGCAATTTGTTACTCATATCCACGATATTGTTTGCATAAACCCAAATATACAATCTATAGATTCATTGCAAAATTACAGGAAAAATCTTGAAATTGGCTTGGAGAGTTTCTTCTTTTGATTGAATAAAGATAAAAATAAGTGTAAAGATCTATGAGCTTGATGGCTGGAACAGGAAGATATGGTCGGATGCCCGCAGGTGAATGCCACCCAAAACTCTGGAAACGAGTAAAGATGGTGATTTTATGTACAACTTACAAGGAACTATTCATATTATTATTAATTGAATTTAGATTAAACACAAGAAAATTCAATTTCATTAGAGACATAGCATTATCCATTTAACCATTTACTCCCTTTTACTAGAGTCAAATATGGAGACTTCTACATCAATTCTTTTATAAACAAAATGTTTATATTTTTCTTTATAAAATTGAATTTGTCCTCTAAAATGGGTATTATGAAAATATCATTCAATTGATGATTAGTGTCCACAAATTTAATGTTTGAAATACCCTTCTAGACATAATCCCTTATAAAATAATGTTAAATCTTATGTTATTCGCTGATTTTGAAATCTTCTACTTGATATTTCATCAACAACAACTAAATGATATAGTTGGCTTTTGAGATATATTCTGCTTTTGTTGTAGACAACGCAATAGTCCATTGTCTTTTGTTTGACCAAGAGATTAGAAACCTACTAATATGTACTAAAAGGATGGCTTACAACACATACAAAGATTAGTAAATTTACCTAGCTCATCCATTTTAAATTTCTTAAGCAGCTCTTTTGTGTATTTAGTCTAATGAATGAGTACACCATCTGGGCTTTGATGAATTTTCCTAATAAAGAATTTTAGTTCACCCATCATGGTAATTTCAAATTCATTATACATTAACTTAGAAAACTCTTGGCAAAACTTGCAATTAGTTGAGCCAAAAATGATATCATCAACATATATTGGAATAATGAGAAGGTCATTCTTTGATGATTTTCTAAACAAAGTAGTGTCAACTTGGCTTCTTTATTCTTTAATAAAAAAATTATTTAGTCTATCATACCAAGCTCTTGGAGCGTGTTTCAACCTATACTAAGATTTCTTTAACTTGAAAAACATAATTAGGAAATTCATTATCATCTAAGCCAGAAGGTTGTTTGAGATACACTTTTTCGTTTATGTAACAATTTAAGAAAACATTTTTCAAATCCATTTAATATAAAATGATTTTGTTAAATACTGCAACTAAAAGTAAAATTTCGATTACCTCTAACCATGTCATCGCGACAAAGGTTTCAGTCTAATCAAAATCTAGAAGGTGCAAACACAAGAAGAGGGTTGAATTGTGTTTTTCAAAGATGATAATTTTTTGCTAATTTGATGAAGGTTGGTTGGTTTTTATGAATTACTTAGATAAGAAGTAATCGGATTCAGAGGTAGCAAAAAATGAAAACATAAATAGTTTGACACATAGAGTTATCTTGGTTCATGTCTAACTTGGCTACATCTAGTTTCAAAAGGCTTTAACCCACTAATTCAAATAGCTTTAATTACAAAGCATTTGACCCTCCAAGCTAGTCTTCCTTAACAGTCTAACAACGCCAAACTTTTAAGGAACTAACCACCTTGACCCGACAAGCCAAGTTTTCTCCTAACAACTTGACAAACCCAGATTGAAGAAGGAACTAAACCACTATCGGGTTGCATACAAAAGATTGGAACTTTAAGTGTTTGCTTCTAACAAAGTTGATAAAAATAATAAAAACTCTCACACTATTAGAAAAGAACACTCAAAAAATATTTCTACCCAAAACAAGTGTTTCTCTCTTTGAGCTCTAAGATGAATTTGGAATCTTGAGCTTGAGTTCTTCTACTTTTTTCTACTTTTCAATGATTTTATTCTCCAGCCTTGAGTATATATTTATAGTTAAAATTTGGATTTCAGTTTAGTCATTGTTTAATTCTGAATTGTATCTTGTTGATATTGAGTTTATAGATTCTTTAGATTGATTTTTTTCCCACTTTTTTTAGATTGAGTTTGTAAATCCTTCAGATTGATTATTTTTGTATTTTGTTCAAATTGGGTTTGTAAATTCTTTAGATTGATTATGTTCATATTTGTTGTAGATAAATCTTGATCAAATCTTGACTATATCTTCTTTTCAACTTGGTCAAATATTTTTTTTCAATTATAAATATGAATCAAATCTTATTTTAGATTTTCATCAATTTTAAATTTGAATTAAATCTTATTTTATATTTTCTTCAATTATAAATCTGAATCAAATCTAATTTTAGATTTTCTTCAAAAACATGAATCTCCTTTCATACTATTTGAAGTCAAATATATTGTTCTCATAAAATACTTTTGTTATCTCCTCATTTTTTATGATGATAAAACTTGTATTTTTTATAATAACTTTTATTTATATTTCTCTAACTTCCTTATCTTAGGGCTCCCTCTAAGTCTAAGTAACATTTTCTTCCCACTTTATCATATATCTTTCTCCCCCTTTTGTCACCAAGCAAGAAGATTTAAAAGTGAAACTTGCACTTTTTTTTGTCTCTTTTTTTTCGCCTTTCTTTTTCGTTCTTTTTTTTTTCTGTTTATTTTTTTCGTTCTGTTTTTTTTTTAATAACATGAATATAACATATTACAAGAAAATATAAAAAGTAATGTAAAGCGAAACTACTTTGAAGTTATCACAACATCAGTCATGTGTGGAGGTAAGTTGTAGGTTTTTCTTGATGGAGTCAAACCTATCTTCAAGTAGTGATTTGGTGAATATATTAGCCCATTGGTGTTCAGTGTCTACAAATTGAATGTTTAGTACCTCTTTTTGAACAAAGTCCATAATAATGTGTTGTTTGATCTCTATATGTTTAGCTCTAGAATGTAGAATAGGGTTTTTGGTTAGACAAATTGTAGAAGTGTTATCACAATAGATGTGAATATTGGTTTGTAGGATTTTGTATTCTTGTAGTTGATGTTTCATCTAAAGTAGTTGAGAATTGCAGCTAGTTGTTGATATGTATTCAGCCTCTGTTGTTGACATGACAATGGTGTTTTGTCTCTTACTTGACCAAGATATTAAGTTGCCACCTACAAATATGCAATTGTCACTAGTGCTCTTTCTCTCAAGTTTATCTCCAGCATAATCAGAATCACATTATCCACTTAGTTTGTACTTAGGAGATTTCTTGTCGACCAAGGTAAGGTTGATAGTGTCTTTTGGGTATCTAAGGATTCTCTTAACAACAGTTAAATGCGATTCTCTATGGTCGGCTTGAAATCTTGCACATACACTAAATATGATGTTAGATATGGAAGCGATAAGGTAAAATAGGGATCATATCATTTCTTATAGGTTTTTGATCAACTTTTTGACATAAATAATATTTTTCAAGTGACAAGTAGGGTGCATTGGTATAGCCATAGGTATGAAATCATTCGTCTTAAACTTCTTGAGAAGCTTTTTGACTTTGCTGAATTTGTATCCCTAAGAAGAACTTAAGTCCTGCCATGATACTCATTTGAAATTCAAGTTTCATCAATTTAGAAAATTCTTGGCAAAGAGTGTCATTAGTAGATCTAAAAATAATATCATCAATATAAATTAGAATAATAAGAATGTCATCTCTTATTGATTTTTTTAAAAAGTGTATTATCTACTTGTCATCTTTCAAAGTTATTTTTAAGCAAGAAGTTACTAAGTTTATTATACCATGATATAGGTGCTTATTTTAGACAATACAAAGATTTCCTAAGTTTAAAAACATGATTTCGAAATTCAATACTTTTAAAACCTAAGGGGTTATTTAACATAGACTTCTTAACTTATATAACCAACTAGAAAAGCACTTTTAACATCCATTTGAAATAACGTAATGTTATTATTTTCAGCGAAAGAAAGTAGAATATGAATAACTTCTAACCTGGCCATTAGAGCAAATGTCTTAGTGTAATCAATGTCTTATTGTTGATTGTAGCCTTGTGCGAAAAGTATTGCGTTGTTTCTGACCATTTCACCTTTTTCATTTAGCTTGTTTCTGAAAACTCACTTGGTTCCAATAATGTTCTTTTTTGGTCTAGGTACTAGATCCCAAACACCATTCCTCTTAAATTCATTTAACTCTTCTTGCATTGCAAGAATCGGTACATCAACAGTGGTACGCTTAATTGATGAGAGTGAGCCAAACAAAATGGTATCTTTTAATGATGATATGATCCTCAAAGGATCACTTGCACTTCCAATGAGATGAGATGACTTGTACATCCATTCAGATATTCCTTCAGACTTGTCTTGACTATTTCTAACTTGATCAGAATCATCCTCTAAAGATTTGTCATCTTCTGAATTGCTTGTATCTACTTCCTCTAGTTTCAATAAACATGCAGTATCCTCAACTTGGTTTAACTTTTTAAGGTCAAGATGTTTGTCATATAATATAATATAAATTAGATAATTGAAGAATGAAATCAATATGGCCAAAACATTAGTTTTGTGTTTCGTGACATCCATTCAGATCTTCCTTCAGACGTATCTCGACTATTTCTAACTTGATCAGAATCATCCTCTAAAGATTTGTCAACTTTTAAATTGCTTGTATTTGCTTCCTCTGGTTTCAATAAACCTGCAGTATCCTCAACTTGGTTTAACTTTTTAAGGTCAAGATGTTTGCCATATAATATAAATCAGATAATTGAAGAATAAAGTCAATATGGCCAAAAGATCAGTTTTGTGTTTCGTGGTTTCTATTTGTTTCAAAAAATCAAACTTTTATGCTGCTTCTACTGAAATATTCAGATTTTATGGATCTCCTTGTTCCTCTAAATTTTTTAGAACCAACAAAATACTTATCTAGCTTTTATTTTTAAGATCAAGCTTCATGTTATCATAGTAAATATATTATCAAACATTAATTAAATTTAAAGAAAGATATAACCAATATGTAAACAGTTTCAATTTCATTCTAAAAACCCTCTTATTTGTTTTTTTTCTTCTAGTTTTCATATTAGAGGGTCTAGATAAATGGATTTGAATTCCCATCTAGATTTGTAGTCTTGATAATTTGATTGGAGTGTTCGATGAAGTCTCTTGATTTTAATTGTTAATTTTACACTTTTGTTTATGCTAATGTATCAGGTTCTTTTGGTAATTTTGGAATTGACGGTAATTCTTATTCTTCTGGTTGTTCTAGTTTCTGTTGATATGTGTGATTTCTCTATCAGTTTTGATTTTGTTTATATATTTGATTTTTCTTTTAGTTTTGATTATGTTGATACTAAAGATTTTTATGAGATTTCGGGTTCATCGTATGGTTTTGGTTATGATAGGTATGGTTATAACTGTTGGAACCAAATTGGTTTTACATTTAGAGTTTTGATGTTAACAAAAGTATTTTATGAAAATAATATATTTGGCTTCAAAGAGTATGAAAGAAGATTCATGTAATTGAAGAAAATCTAAAATAAGATTTGTTTCAAATTTATAATTGAAGAAAATCTTTGACCAAGTTGAAAAGAAGATATAGTCAACATTTAATAAAGATTTGAAGAATATTTGATCAATATTTAATGAAGATTTGAAGAATATTTGATCAACATTTAATGAAGATTTGAAGAATATTTGATCAGCATTTAATAAAGATTTGAAGAACATTTGATCAACATTTAATGAAGATTTGATCAACATTTAATAAAGATTTAATGAATATTTGATCATAAATTAGAGAAGAGTTTATTTGAGGAATTTACAAACTCAATCTACACAAAATAGAAATAGAATCAATTTGAAGAATTTACAATCTCAATCTGAACAAGATATAATTCAAAATTAAACAAGTACTAAATTGAAGCCCAAATTTTCACTATAAATAGATACTCAAGGTTGAAGGAGAATGGCATCGAAAAATAGAAAAAAGGAACTCAAGCTCAAAGTTCTCAATTCATCTTAGAGTTCAAAGAGAGAAACATTTGTTCAGTTTAAAAATATTTTTTTAGTGTTCTTTTTTTATAGTGTGAGAATTATTGTTATTATCAACTTTGTTAGAAGCAACTACTCATGTTTCAATCTTCTGTATCCAACCCGATAGTGGTTTCGTTCTTTCTTCAATCTGGGGTTGTCAGACTGTTAGGAGAAGACTTGGCTTGTAGGGTCAAGGTGGTTAGTTCCTCAAAAATCTGGGTTGTCACGCTATTTGGGAAGATTGGCTTGGAGGTTCAAGTGCTTTGTAATTTAAAGTATTTGAATTAGTGGATTAAAGCCTTCTTAATGAAGGGATTGGATATAGTCAAGTAAGTGGTGAACCAAGATAAAGCTATGTGTCAAATTATTTATGCTTTCGATGTTTGCTGCTTCTAAATTTGATTGCTTCTGATCTAAGTAAGTCACCAAAACCAAACTAGTTTCTTTATTTATTTATAAATTATCAAAAAGTTATCAACTTCGAAAAACACAATTCAACCGCCCTTCTCGTGTTTGCACCTTCAAAACCATATCTTCTTCTACTAGACTCACTTGGCTTTTGTTTGGTAAGTCTTGGAACGTAGACCTTTTTCCCTTCGTATATTGCAAGAATCCATTGACGAGGCACCGCGAATGGAGTTTCAATTTGGTTGCTTAGAACATCTACAACATAAAAAAATTTATCCTTTGGTATCCAAATCAAGTTGGGTCCTAGTTTGTTAGATCTTAAATGTTTCTTGTTTTTCATTGTGGTTAGTATATGACAAGATATTTTCGTGTAACCTTTCTTATAGAAAATAGTACATAAATCAATCAGAGCGGACAAACTTAGGTTCAATTATTTTTTCTTGAAATCTTATTCCTCTTTTACCATTCCTACTTACACCATAAATCATAGGTGCGTACTTGCTTTTTTCCATACCATTATAAAAATAATCTTGAAATACTTTTTTATACTTATTAGAGTTACAAGTGGTGTTTTCAATTGATGTTGAACTATAATTACATTTTAGAGTAAGATTTTCAGCCATAAGTTAAATCATATCAATTTTCATATTTTCATTTTCTTTTTTAAGTACAGTAATATAAATTTTTAGAGGTGTATTTACTATTTTAAATTCAGCACTTTGATTCTTTAAAATATTAACTTTTTCAATTAGGTTTGTATTTTCTTTCTAAGTGTTTTCAGTTTTAAAGATAATTTGTGATTCATATTTAAAAAATCATTTATAGCAGTAATTAAATCAAATCGAGTAAAGTCAGAAAATACCTCAATTTCGTCATCTACTGATTCATTAATCCAAACATGTTGAACCCTTGGATCTTTCCTCAAACATTGTAAAGTGCTCAACCTTGAGACCAACTCTGATGTCAATTGAATGTCCAAACACGAGAAGAAGGGGTTGAATTGTGTTTGCCAAAATTTCTATATTTTTGTTAATTTGATAAAGGTTGAATGATTTTTATGAATTACTTAGATAAGAAACAATTGGATTTAGAGGTAGAAAACAATGAAAACATAAACAATTTGACACATAGATTTATTCTAGTTCACCCCTAACTTGGCTACATCCAGTCCGCTAATTGAGAAGGTTTTAATCCACTAATTCAAATACCTTGAATTATAAAGACCCTGATTTTCGATGATTTTCTTCTTCAGTCTTGAGTATCTATTTATAGCTAAAATTTGGGCCTCAATTTAATCATTGTTTAATTCTGAATTGTATCTTGTTCAGACTGAGTTTGTAAATTCTTTAGATTGATTATGTTCTTATTTTGTTTAGATTGAGTTAGTAAATTCTTCAAATTGTTTGTGTTCGTATTTTGTTCATATTGCGTTTGTAAATTCTTCAAATTAATTTTGTTCATATTTTGTTGTAGATAAATCTTCATCAAATATTCTCCAAAAATTGATCAAATCTTGACCATATCTTCTTTTGTTCGTCTAGGTTTTCTTCAAAGATGTTTTGTTCAATAACCACAACATTCTTCATTTCTCAAATTTGATCTTGCTTATTTCAAATGATTTTGCTAATGATTTATAGCAAAGTGTTATTATTGATTATTGTATGAATGTATTTGATCATCTTCTTCATTAAGATACTATCTTGAAGATGTAATAATCATTATCTTAAATGATTGATGTATAATACATTCCGTTTGAGATTATTTAATTAATGAGTGAATACTTATGCACTTTTAGGGGTGGGAATAGGTCAGGCCAGACCAGACTTTGAAAGGTCTGAGCCTGGCCTACGATTTATTTTTTCGGCCTAAGTCTGGCCTACGACCTATCATAGGCTTTTTTTTCAGCCTGGCCTGGAAGCCTTTTTAAAAGCATTTTTAAACGCAGTCATTATTACCTCTTAAACAAATAAGGAACAACTACTGAGTGATTGACTAATTGAACAGTTACCGAATATAAAACTACTACCAAATATAGAACCGCTACCGAATATGGAACGACTACTGAATATGTAATGATAACTAAGTGATTGCCTAATTGATAGAATTTAAAATAGAAAATGATATTATTAATATAATTATAAAAAATAATATTAATAAATAATAAATATATATAGGTCGGCCTGTCAGGCCTAACAGGCTTTTTTATAAGCCTGAGTCTGACCTATTTAAACAAATAGGCTTTAAAAACAGCGTGAGCCTAACATTTTTATTAAATAGGCCAGGCCATAAGTAGGTCAGGCCATAGGCCCCTACGGACAGCCTAGCCTATTCCCATCCCTATGCACTTTGATGATGTGAATGACTTCTTTCTTATTCACTTATGCAATTCATGTTCGTTAAGCAAAACTCAAATGCAATCATTAATATAATACTATTCATAAAACATGATAATTTATTTCATAAGGTTGGTTGTCATTAAAAACATACATCAAAAATATTTTTGCCTCAACATCTAGAACTTTGAAGAAGTCAATATCTCAACATCTTCAGCTCATGAAAGTTGGACTTATATTCTTGTCATTTTAAATCAAGAAATGCTGAATAAATTTTGAAAATATATATGGACAAGTTTTAATTGGTGATTCAATATCTCTGAAGATTGATACGATTCATATTTTACATATGGACTTCATGCAATCACAACAACGATTATAAATCCTAATTCATTTGGAGTTTCTCTATATAAAGACTTATGATTTTCACTACAAAATATACACAAGAAAACCAATTGCACAATATACACAACAATATGAGAAACCATGTACTATCACTTTAATGCTAAAAAAAATACTTATATTCTGGTAGCATACTTTGTAACATTCTCTTGTGAGAGTTATTCAGAAAAAACATTAAACATTTTCTTGTACCTAACTCTATAGTGGTTGTTGTTCTTAATAACTTGAATGTACCAAGCTAAAACATTGACAATACTTAAACATAGTCAAACTTACTCATAGGTGTTTAGTAGACATGTGAAAAATATGATGATTAATAGACTAACTTACATAAAGTGATGATGAGACTGGACATAACTACCTTATTGGTGATGAACTAGGATAAATTGAACATGTGTTTCTCTTCTCTATCTCTTTATTTTTCGGTGTTTTATCTTAAATATTTAGCTTCAGTTTTCAAAGGAAAGTTTTTTGAAAGAAAAAACACAATTCAAATGTTTTCTTTCTTGTGTTTTTCACTCTTCATCATATTCAATCTCAATCACGATTTAGCATCTTATTTTCACATAAGCATGAAGATAAACTCAATAACCAACATTCAAAGTGCATATTTATTGTTCACATAGTTACGATATATTCTCATATTTACATATTCACAACACGATTAACGGTTCACATAATTCATGTATTATGATCACAACACAAAGGAACAATTCATGTATTATGATCACGTTTTAGGGTCACATAATTATTATTACCATTGTAAGCTTCTAAGGTATTCCCAATTAGCATATTAGTATATCATTTCAAGAGTACTTAACAACATTCAAACATTTTTTTCAACACCAAAACATTTTACATAGAATTTAAATCAAGGAAACTTGGAAACTCAAGGAGCATAACGTTATCATATTTTCAATACACTTATATAAGTACTTCACATTTAGCATATTTTTATGGTAAAAGCACATATATCATACACGTTGACAACAATTCAATAATTGCGAGAAGTAAATGGCAATGATGTAGTATGGTCAATGTGTAAAAGTAAAAGATTAAGGTAAAGAGAATCGAACACAAATTTATATTGTTTCACCTTTAACTTTGTGCTATGTCTAGTCCTCATACCCTGTGAGGTTTTCCACTATTTTGATGAAGTGAACATTCTTTCAACACTTTTATAAATTTCTTTAGATCACAACTTGATCTATTATAACCCAAATCATCAAAGACTAGACAAGCTTACAATTTGTATTATCACAACCTTAGTAGGTTTATAAATTTAGTCGAACCAGACTTTACACAAACTCACTCGCAACAATCACAACAGAAAATACTGAGAGATTTTTACAATTATGAATAAGTGTTTGGGTTCTTTACTTATGAAAACTCAAAGAAAAATTTGAGAAACACATGAAAACTATATCAACACACTTAGAAGTATAAAACTGGAGCTTAGCAAGCAAAAACTGAAGTGTGTATTATCAAAGAAAGTCGTGTGAAAAACTTGAGAATAAAATAAGTGGTTGATGATGTTGTAGCTTAGACTCTTGTTGTTTATGTTCAACAAACATCCTTATTTATATATGAGGAGAGCTTTATATTGCTTGTACAAAAATATAGTTGTTGGACATACTAATGTATGGAAAAAGAAATCCCTTTGATGAGTTGTCTTCACTTTTAGTCGAAAACAAAAAGAGCATTTTCTTCCTGAGAAGAATGTTCTTCTTGTTTTGTGAAGGATGGGTGTATGTCAAAATGTGACTTGGTTTGCTCATTTTGATCTAAATAAAATTCAGAAATAGTGTTGGAATCAGGGTTGTACCATTCAAAGAACTTATTACATGTTCTCTTTGTTTGGTGCCCATAAAGAATGACTTCTTGAAATAAATAGTATCTTAAATATAATATTCTTGAAATGACTTCAACATCAACGTTGTTTCTTGTCTATTATTGAGTTCACTTAAG
Source organism: Cicer judaicum (assembly GCA_037974835.1). Taxonomy (NCBI): domain Eukaryota; kingdom Viridiplantae; phylum Streptophyta; class Magnoliopsida; order Fabales; family Fabaceae; genus Cicer; species Cicer judaicum. Next base: position 4,238,701 of record JBBPBS010001045.1, on the reverse strand, counting down.
AGCATTTAAGGTGATAAAATTTGCTTCAATATGTAAGTGAATGTTATGGAATGAATTTACAACAAGGAAAATGTTCTTCTTCATCAACTAGAACGTTCTTTCTATGTATTTTTTACTGATGTTATGTTCTCTTATGAACAAGATGCTTAGATTAAAATAAATTCACGATTTCAATCTTAAAACATTCAAAAGCACATGTTAGGTCACAAAATAATGAGAATCCTAAATATGGTATTGGTTTTTGTCTGTGGCACTCTTGGTGGTCAAAATCTTAATCTAAAGGTGGTGCTGTGATTTTTGATAAAGAGAAATAGAGTGCTTCAAGTTGTGATTTGGGTTTAGCATGAAAGATATGGTCACAACGATCACAAACATGGTCTTAGTTTAGCATGCCACCCATTATGGTGGTCATTATTGAGGGAAGAAGAATGAAATAAAAGGGTTGGGTGGTGGCTCTTTTACGAAGAAGGAGAAGAGTTGTGTGTTCTCATTTACACAAGGGAAGGGGTGCAAAACTTAGTTGTTTTATAACTTATATGTATCATTGGTAAAAGCCCAAATTAGAAATAGAAATTGCAAAAAGAAAGGGTGCATAAAGTAGTCTATCACTTAAAGGTTTAATAAAAAACACAAACCATATATTTTATTCATTCACATAAAAATCGTTTTTTTTTTTTACTAAAAATGATATTCATTGATTAAAATAGATAGAAATTACATCGACCGAGAACAATATAGTTCAAAATTGTTAAAACGAAAAAAAATGATATATCAAAGTTAACAATATAAATTGACAAAATATATACAAATAGGACAAACTCTACAAATATGACAAACTTGAAATGTCAAGAATACTCATCCCTTAGTAACGACGACGCCAAAATCATTGATGAAATTATAAAAACAAATAAATCTCAAAAGTAATACAATATCACGTGACTTTGCACAAAGCAACAAATGTTTTTTTTGTTATGGGATCGAGACACAAATGTATTTATTTTAAATTTTGACTAACAATACAAGTAGTATAGAGTGCAGGTTGAATATTTTTTCTATAACCTTAGTGATCTTTTGCATATATAATATAAATATGACACCGTTCTCTATAATCATAAATGTGACAACTTGAACTACAAAGATATGTTGTATATGGTTTGAATGATATACACACTCCGTGTTTATTCCGCTCTTTCTCTATAAGTTGTTATCACTGTCGTATAAATTTGGGCAAACAAATGTTAGTAGATGCAAATAGAAACATATGATTCATTTATTACAAATAGAAATATTTTCATATTTTTTCTCTTTTTTTGGCATACACACATAAAAAATAAAATATATCATGTGAATGTAAGGATAAATATGCAGTCCCGCACGCAAGCACACCGACACCTTATAAGCAATTAAAGTTGCTTATGATATCTATATATACATATTATAAAAATAAAATATATTATCTATAAATATATTGACAACCATATTGTACTGGAGGACAAGCCACAAATGTTGTTGTTGTTATAGGATCCATGCGCACATGTATCTCTTTTAAATATTGACCCATACAAATAATATCGGGTGAATCTTGAGTCTTTTTTTTATAGCCGTCATGATTTGTCAGTATAACTACCTCTTGTATTACACCATCCTCTCCAAGCATGTTGGTGATATTATACTTAAACCACAATGTCATGGTGTGTTGAAAATAGTATGTTGGTTTGAATGTTGAACACACTCCATGTTTATTCCATTCTCTCTCCCAAAATAGACCATCAATGTTAAATAATAAATCTAGCCAAGCAATATTAAGATTTGGTCCTATATTTTTAATCTAGTCATATAAAAAAATAGTCAATAGTTAACATGATAGCACAAGATCATACAAATGAGAATTAATTGAGCTAATAAACTCACATCAAGAACAAATATCTCTGAAGTACTGCATCCTGATGGGTTTGGCCAATGCTATAGGCCATGAAATTTGGAATTTGAGGCATGCATTTATATGGATTCGAGCAAATAGTTGGTGGTCATTGCTGAGCCAATGATAATGGTGAAATGATGGAGTTGTCAATGTCTAAAAAACAATAAGTGCATTAATATAAATCACCAATTAATTAATTGCGACATTAGTTACAAAAGAATTATTATTATTATTATTATTATTTATGATATCTATATATACATATTATAAAAACAAATATATCTCAAAAGTAATACAATATCATGTGACTTTGCACAAAGCAACAAATATTTTTTTTGTTATGGGATCGAGACACAAATGTATTTATGTTAAATTTTGACTAACAATACAAGTAAATAGAGTGTAAGTTGAATATTTTTTTTATAACCTTAGTGATCTTTTGCATATATAATATAAATATGACACCATCCTCTATAATCATAAATGTGACAACCCGAACTACAAAGTTATGTTGTGTTGAAAATATGTCAATGGTTTGAATGATAAACACATTCCGTGTTTATTCCGCTCTTTCTCTATAAGTTTTTATCACTGTTGTATAAATCTGGGCAAACAAATGTTAGTAGATGCAAATAGAATCCTATGATTCATTTATTACAAATAGAAATATTTTCATTTTTCTTGTCTCTTGTTGTGGCATACATACATAAAAAATAAAATATATCATGTCATTGTAAGCGTAAATATGCAGTCATGCACGCACGCACGCACGCAGACAGACACGTTAAAACAATTAAAGTTGCTTATGATATCTATATATACATATTATAAAAATAAAATATATTATCTATAAATATATTGAATGTCTTGACTAAACAGATAAATAAACCATATATCATATATTATTATATTACTATATGCCTAAAATAATATCTTTTTTGCCACGACAACCATATTGTACTAGAGAACAAGCCACAACTGTTGTTATTGTTATAGGATCCATGCACACATATATCTCTTTTAAATATTGACCCATACAAATAATATCAGGTGAAGCTTGAGTCTTTTTATCTATAGTCTTGTTGCAGAGTATAACTACCTCTTATATTACACCATCCTCTACAAGCATGTTGGTGATATTATATTTAAACCACAATATCATGGTGTGTTGAAAATAGTCTATTGGTTTGAATGTTGAACACACTCCATGTTTATTCCATTATCTCTCCCAAAATAGACCATCATTACTAAATAATAAATCTAGCCAAGCAATATTAAGATTTGGTCCTATATTTTTAATCTAGTCATATAAAAAAATAGTCAATAGTTAACATGATAGCACAAGATCATACAAATGAGAATTACTTGAGTTGATAAACTCACATCACTAAGAACAAATATCTCTGAAGTACTGCATCCTGATGGGTGTGGCCAATGCTGGTTCAATAGCCATAGGCCATGAAATTTGGAATTTGAGGCATGCATTTATGTGGATTTGAGCAAATAGTTGGTGGTCATTGCTGAGCCAATGTATAATGGTGAGATGATAGAGCTGCCAATGTCTAAAAAACAATAAGTGCATTAATATAAATCACCAATTAATTAATTGCTACATTAGTTATAATAGAATTATTATTATTATTATTATTTATGATATCTTTATATATATATTATAAAAACAAGTATATCTCAAAAGTAATACAACATCATGTGACTTTGCACAACATAATAAATATTTTTTTGTAATGGATCGAGACATAAATGTCTTTCTGTTAAATTTTGACAGACAATATAAGTAATATAGAGTGCAGCTTGAATATTTTTTCTATAGCTTAGTGCTCTTTTCCATATATCATATAAATATGAAACCATCGTCTATAATCATAAATGTGACAATTGAACTACAAAGTTATGTTGTGTTGAACAAAAGCACAGTTTAAACACTACCCTAAGACCTGTACAAAAGAAAAGACATCAAACAGTTTAAACATGGATACAATCTTCCAAAATGAAATAAATACAATCACAAACGAAAGACATCTAGTCCTTATACAACCATCTAATCTGATCATGCTACAAAAACTACACAACCCAGGTGATCTCCACGCGCTCCGCAAGATCCTCCTGACACAGCTTCAGTCAGGTATGACTAACAACTTTCCCATCTCCAGGATACTAACTGGTAGGATGATCTTGTTTCTCATATGAGGGCAAAGCCCAGATTTCCACAATAATTGTAAAGGTCACCGACCGAAATTAACAAATATCACATAGTATAACAAACATGACTCGCATGCCAAGCTTCCTAATGCAATGCATATATGCCAAAATGCATGAATTTCCGGAATTCGAACCAAAACCTTCCTCGAAGGGCATAAATCATAATTGTACAATCTCACACAGACCAGTACTAATTACCGATGTGCAATCTCTCACGGATCAGCACGATTTACTAGCGTGCAGTCTCTCACACACCAGCACGACATACAAGAGTGCAGTCGCTCACAAACCAGCACAATTTACTAGCGTGCAGTCTCTCACAGACCAGCACGATTTTCTAGAGTGCAATCGCTCACAGATCAACACATTCTAGAGTGCAATCTCTCACAGATCAGCACGACGCGACAATCCCCGCAAGGATAAGATGAATCAACAATTCACATGGCATCATCCTATGGCCCATCATGGTCACCACTATCACCATGGCCCCATTGCGGTCACCATGTACTATGAAATGAATGAGTATACTCTAACTCTTTTCACCATAATCATTAAGTAAATGCAGCTATTAAAAGATTTCCCATTTTTAATACTCATTTAACACTAATGATTTTTCAAATACCACACAGAGCATACTCAAACATATTTATTCACACCAGTTTCAATTTCCACAAACACACATAAATCACATTTCTAAATTCAAACCACACGTAAATTGAATTAAATTCTCTTTCCACCAATCCACGCATAAATTTTTTCTCAAAAATTCATAATATTAATTATGAATACATCAATTTCACCAAACATGAGTCACTATAATTTTCAAAAATTAATCCCCCATATTCAATCTCCAAAATGTTCAACCATAAATTACCACAACAACATTAATATATCAGGGTTTTCCCCACCGCTAACTCATTGTCAACGGTCTCGATTCCTTTTCGAGACTCAAGGAGCTAACTACAAAAACATGAATATTTATAACAATTTGTTCACAATAAAACTAATCCACACACAACAAAATTCCTAAAATTAAATCTTTCTCACACACCAAACTTTTAAAATTAAATAATCTATATTATTTACTTAAAACTAAATAAAATAAATATTCAAATTTCACATTTACATACTCGACTATTAAAGCACCGAAACATTTGAGTTAATAAAATACTATAAACTTTTTTCTTTTTAAACTCAATCAAAGAGTAATTAAAAGAGTAACATTTTAAACTAACAATTTTTAATTTCAATTTGTCTTTTTGCTCAAACTCTTTAACTTAGTTAAAATTTGAACTTTTTCACAACTTTAACAACTCTAAATTTTTCATAAAATTTCAACTTCAGTTCAAACTCATTTATTTGAAAATAACTCATTACGTAACTCAAACACATCAAATTTAAATTCCACTAAATTACACATAATCACATTAAATTAATTTTTCACAAAATCACACCTTAAATACATCAAATTTCTTTTTCACAAAATCACAAATAATGTCCTAAATGTGAACTAAAAGTTTTGAATGAGCCCTTACCTCCGTTGTAGCTTTAACAACCGATTACGACACCGCTATTAACTACGGTAAAATTTAAGTTTGTGACGTCGCTTCAAAAGTTAGCTCACTAGCACCGCAACGTTCCCTTCTGTCACTTTTCGAATGGAAGCTTAGATCTAGATCTATGGAGAGATAAATGAAAAAGTAATGTTATGTATAAAGCTTTGCAACCATGTTACAAGGGATTATGGCACATTAATAGCATGAGCAATACCGGAATCCATTTCGCAAGCACGAGATACTAAGATGGAAGCACAATTGACAACTACATCAGGCTGGCCAAATACGTTAGAAATGGCTTCAAATCGATTGCCAGTTTTCAATTCAACTTAGAAAGCAAGGGAATAAGGAAATGCATATAAGAAAGGGAGAAGAAAAGGAGTGGACTGGTTGGTAAATGCGAGAGAGAGATCGTAAGAATGAGATTAAGGATGAGTTTCAAAGGCTTGTAACAGAAGCTGCTCCTAGTTACTTGTGCCTTTCATATATATATATATATATATATATATATATATATATATATATATATATATAATATATATTAAAATAATAATAATATATAATAATAATAATAATAATAAATATCTAAACAATAAATATCTAGATATTTTTATAAAAAATCATCATTACGTCTGTCCCCTCACATCACATCACAGATTACTTTTTAAAAAAAATATCTATTATCGCCGCAATTCTATCGGCAGATGAATTTGTCTGAAAAATGCTGCATCTCAAAAAAAAATTCTTCGACAAAAGATTTACCATAATTAAATAAAATTATTCATCGATAAATAATTTTAATCGGGTCTCTAAAAAGATATTTTTGGCATTTAACTCACAAAATGACATAAAATTGACTAAAAAGCCTCAGAAATTCAGCACAAAATTCTCCAAAATACATAAATTAGAATTTTAAATTAAGGGTCTTACAACAACCATATTGTACTAGAGGATGAGCCACAAATGTTGTTGTTGTAGGATCCAGACACACATGATTCTCTTTTAAATATTGACTCATACAAACAATATCGCGTGAAGTTTGAGTCTTTTTATCTATAGATGTCATGATTTGTTGCAGAGTATAACTACCCCTGGTATTACATCATCGTCTACAAGCATGTTGGTGATATTGTACTTAAACCACACAGTCATGGTATGTTGAAAATATTCTATTGGTTTGAATGTTGAACACACTCCATATTTATGTCATTCTCTCTCTCAGAATAGGCCATCATTGCCAAATAATAAATCTAGGCAAGAAATGTTATGATTTGTTCTTATATTTTTAATTTAGCCATTTAAAAAAAATAGTCAATAGTTAACATGATAGCACAAGATCATACAAATGAGAATTAATTGAGCTGATAAACTCACGTCACTAAGAATAAATATCTTTGACGTACTGCATCCTGATGGGTGTGACCAATGTTGGTTTGATAGCTATATAGGCCATGAAATTTAGAATATGAGGTATGCATTTACATGGATTCGAGCAAACAGTGGGTGACCATTGTTGAGCTAATGTATAATGGTGAAACGATGCATTGCTAATGTCTAAAAAAAAGTGCATTAATATAAATCACTAATGAATTAATTGCGACATTAGTTATAATAGAATTATTATTATTATTATTATTATTATTAATATTTTTATTAAGTGAATAAATAGTGCACTCTCATTGCAATACATTTAACGCAGCAAAAAACCAACTTTTACACGCCTATATAATCATAACTCGTCATGACATTAGATAATTAGATAATTATCGCTAATATCACATATTTTACTAATCTATATTTAAAATGTATAAAATATTAACTTGATGTCGGGTAGTGTCTGACTTGAAGCTTTCACAGGGTTGAGAACTCTTTGAAGTAAACATAATATCACCACTATCAAAATAAAAATTCAATAATATTAATTAAATAAATAACTTCAAATAAAAAAAAATTAAAAAACTAAATATATAACATAAACTTACCAAACTTCAAGATAGTAAAGAAAAAGCTTGGAGAAATAATTTTGTTAGAGAGAAGGTGGAGAGAAAATTTAGAAAGAAGGTTTAGAGAGAAGGTATAAGTGAAAAATGATAAGAGGAGTGAATTGATATTTATTGAAAATGTTTGATCTTTTGTGGCGGTCAAAGCAGCCACAAAATCTAATGGTACAATGGGAATCTGTGGCGGCTTTAACGGTCAGAAAATAAGGCATTTATGGCGGCCTGGGCAGCCACAAAGTGCAACTGAAAAATGGGAATTTGTGGTGGCCTTTGAAGCCACAATGTGCAACGATTCAATGCTTTTGTGGCGGCCTGGGCAGCCACAAACGGCTTGCCTTTGTGGTGGCCTTTACCCTCACAAAGGGTTGATTTTGTGGCTGAAAAAGCTCTCACAAAGGACTTAAATTTTAGCTGGATTTTGTGGCAGCCTAAGCCCTCACAAAATAACAACGTTGTGATTTTGTGAGAGCTTAGGTAGCCACAAAATCCAACTAAATTTTAAGTCTTTTGTGAGGGCTTTTTCAGCCACAAATAAAGACCAATTTGAATTTTTGCATTTGTGAGGGTTTTTTTCGATCACAAAATATTTGTAAAGTTGACCACAAATGAAGGGATTTATTGTAGTGGAACTAGGTGTTCACAATCGACGAGAATTAAAAACAACCTACATTATCCATCATTTTTTTTCGCCCTTATTCAATCACACCTTTTGTTGATATTGCACATGCATCTAATTATATTTTCTTTTCGCCTCTTGATTTAATCACTATTGATTCTGCATTTCAAGACATTCTTAGGATATATTGAAGTATGACTTGAAAAGACTTTTCGGTGATGAAAATAAATAGTATTCAATTAAGATTTTAATGTATTTAGAATAAATTTTGAAGTATTTAATTAGTATCTTTGAAATTTTTAAATAATCTTTAAAAATTCAACCGTGTTCAACGTTTTCTACAATTTCAAGAAAAAATTAATATTCAAAAAAATTTAAATTTTAATGAACTGTTTTTAAAATGAATTTTATATGATTTTGTTATACTTTTTAGTAAATTTTAGTAGTAAATTTTTTTTTTTTTATGTCATGAGATTTTTATTTTATTTTTATTTTTTCTATTGTCTCTTTCTAACACCAATTAACTCAATTCAACTCTTCAATGACAAACAATCGACTCAATTGACTATGATTTTAAGACTCGATTGAACTCATTTTGCAAACCTACCTCGACTCTGATCCTCAAACTCTCTCAACTTCTCCGCAATTCCCCTAAGGAACACGTATCATATCCACCATCCTCCTCTAGGTCACCTCCCTCCATCTCTTTCCTCTCTTGTATCCTTTTGTTTGTTCCCTCTCCTTAGTTCTTTAATGCATTTACATCACTATCTTTTTCCTCTATCTCTCTCCTTTCTCCCTTGCTCTCTTCACATGTCATGTGTAAGATTATTATTATTTTACACCTCTTCTCATTTTGACAAAAATATGTAGTTATGATTTTACTTGTAACTCATGTCCACATGATATTTTGAAGAAGTATTACAAAGATAATATCAAAGAAACAAAATAATTTTTTTTCTCCATTTTTCATTAGCCAAACAACCTCTATAGACTGTAAATTAGTTGTTATGTTATCTTATAAGTATTAATATTACTATTAGTAGTATTTTTTATATATGATTTGAAACTAGTGTAGTGATTATTAGATACAATCATTTTAATAAACTTATGTTTTGCTGATTGTTTTAGAAAGTGGTGAAAAGTTACTGCTATATGACCAGTGCTGCTAAATATACATTTAAACATGTCCGTATGAAACTTTACTAATGTTGACAAATTAATCATAATTAATTAAAACATGTGTACTCCTCATTTGGATTTTAACAAATATTCATTACAAGTGTATGTACAACAGAAAAATAAGAACTCAAACTTATACAAATTTTACAAGGTACAACTCTTAGCTTGTAAACTTCTACAAATAAGAATTCAATTGGACCTTTAGTTTTTAGCATGTAATATTTTGTTTTTCAATCATCAAATATCTGGCATGCATAAAGTAGTAGAGCGAAGAAGAAAATCGAGGCTTTTGCAAAAAAGAAATACACCCAATTATATACAAGTAAGACACGGTGTCTATCACGTGACGATGAGGGGAAGACCAATCACATGATGAAGTGAATTAGAGGATCACGTGAATATAAAGTAAGTTAATATAGGCCGTCATATTAAATTGGATTAGAGGGTTCAGATTTGGTGTCAAAGTTAAAGTTTGAAGTCGGTTAGTGGAGCGTGACTTTTTTAAATGAGTGTCATACTTAAATTTGAGTGTTTCCTTGTATTCTACAAAGTAATTTATATTATATATGATAACGGCTCAAAATAAAAACACTTTGGTAATTTTTTCAGCATCCATAACAAAATTTAATCCACATGCTAATATACTACTTATATTCTTAAAAAACGTAATAAAAATAATACTAAGAAAAATATTGCATATAAAATAAAAATCAAAACTCGGACTAAGGTGCAAAAAAGACTAATGCAAAAATAAAATAATCTGAGTAAAAATTTAAAATTCATATAAACTAATTAGAACTCATCATAATTCAATGGACTTGCAAATTAAGTTTTATGTTATTATGTTTTAGTTCTTATTAATTTATTAAATTTTGTAAATTTATAGAAGATGAGTTCAGATTTGATAGTTTTATTTTGACTCAAACATAAAATATTATTAAATACAAATACTTTTTTCTCTAAGATTTAAGTGAAAGAAATCTATGAACACTAAAATTGGATATTAACTTTATTATATAAAATGAGTAAAAAAAAATGTATATAATATATTACTAAAATTATGTGGTATACAAAATTAATGCAAGGTGTTGGATTAGCGTTTGCAAGTCACATACATTAGTTTTGATACGTACTCGAAGCATTTTTTAATTCAATCATTATTTAAAATGTCTTTTTCATATGAAATTAACTAAATTTTTAATTTTCACAAAATTTTATTTTTTATTTTTAGATTTTATAAAAAGTTTATCAACTTTTATATCTTTAGAATTTCTCATTTTTATTGCTGATTTCGGATTTTAAATAAATTTTTGTATATTCTTTGAATTTTTAGATAATTCTTTTAAATTATAATTAATAAATTTTAAATCAATTTTAATATTTTTTTTAATTTTTAAATGAATTTTTTCAATAATATTTATAAATTATAATTTATAAATATTATTGAAAAAATTCATTTAAAAATTAAAAAATATATATAAAAGTTGATTTAAAATTAGATACTAAAATATAAAACCAAAAAAAATTAAAAAATCAGAAAATAATGAAAAATTTTGTAAAAATTAAAACTAAAATTTATTTATGATTTTTTAATCTCTTACTTTATTACAATAAGTCAACGCTCTATAGTTAGAGACTTAGGCACAACAAAATAGCACATCATTATACTATGTCAGCGCAGCCGACAAGAAAAAGTGTGTCAGTTACAAGTTACAATTACGGAGTCAATAGTGTTCAGCCTTTGAACTATGGTACAAAACTTAAAATCTAGGGGTCATGTACGAGATTGGATAATATTATTATTATATTTTATTTGCTTAATAAAAATAAGTTATATTTTATTTGAAATTTATTAATTTAATTTTATTTAACGTTTTAAATTAATTTTTTATTTTAATTTTAAGTAATAATTTGATATTTGATATTTTAAAATATGAGTGATGTTATTATTTTTTTTATAAATATTTATAAAATTATTAAAAAATTTAAATAAAACCCATAAAATTTATTATCATATTCAATAAAACACAAATTTAATCAAATTCATAACTAAAATTTTAAATAAACTCATATTTTTATTATTTATTTGATGTTATTGAAGATGAAAATATGAGTTTATTTGAATATTTAAGTTATGAATTTTGTATTATATTGAAGATGATTATTAATTTTATGGATTTTATTTGAAATTTTTGATGATTTTTTGTAAAAAAAATGATAACATTGCTGACATTTTAAAACATAAAATATCAAATTGTCACTTAAAATAAAAATAAATGATCAACTAAAAAAAAAACATTAAAAGATTAAAACGCTAATTGAAATTAAGCTAAAGGACTACATATGTAATTTAACCATATAAATATTATCCATATTTTGTATATATTGGTTTAATTGCAATTTTCATCCCCCTATTTTAGTTGAATCGCAAAAGTAGTCCCCTCATTTTGTTTCTCCTCAGTTTTAGTCCCCAAACAGAATTTTGGTCCAAAACTTGATAAAATTTCATTTTTTAAAGTCGTACTATACCATTTATGATCATAGATTTCATATACAATTGTTGCAAATGAGATCTTAAGGCATAATGTGACTTAAATAAATACAAAAAAAAAAATTCATCAAGTTTTGGACTAAAATTCTGTTTGGGGACCAAAATTGAGGAGAAACAAAATGAAGGGACTACTTTCGCAATTCAACTAAAATAGAGGAACCAAAACTGCAATTAAGCCATATATATTTGTATAGCTATTCGCTTAACAAATATTTTATGTATTTTTAAATATTTGTGAGTTTTTACAAATATTATTTCTTAAATTAAAAAATTATTTATAAATAAAAATTACTTTTTTTATATAGTAGAGAACTTTTTTTTCTTCTTATTTTGTTAAAAAAAAAATACTAACACATTAACAGATTAATACATAAATAAAATATATGATAATTTTTTTTTTATAAAATCTATTAATACATAAATAAAAATTATTAAAATATATTAATTCATTATCGAATACATATATTCGAAGATACAAATATTATTATATCTATATACGTATTAATTAACTATTGGACGTCAAAATATCTATTAATTTTATTTGTAAATATTCGTTAAGCTATTTGTCTATTTTTCGTTTATCCGATTGATGATTGTGGGTGTATATATATCTTTTTGTCATTCTTAAGTGAAAGTGTAAAAACTATAGGAAGGTACCACTAATATCAAAATTTGATGCACACTGTGAGCCAAACATGGGTTCGCCTCCTGAGAATGGCATTGGTGGCCTTGATTTTAAATATGTAAAATTAAATATTGTAAAAATAATTTAAATTTTAATATATAAAAAATGTATATTGAAAATATTGTATTACAGAGTGTATTGTAATTATTTTTTCCATGTAATTATATATGCATGAAAAATTTTAAGATCCTATAAATTCTTATGATAAAAATAATTTAAAATCCAAATTACAAATTTTAATAGTCTTTTAAAATCTTAAAAGTCATTAAAATCTTTTAAAATTGATAAGACTTTTTTAATATAAAAATTATCTTTTAAAATGTAGATCTAATACACACTCTATTGTTCAAATTTAAATACCAATGAGAAAGGACTAAGCTTACTAAATCAATTTCACCTTGAGAGAAGTGATTAAGAGATGATAAAAGGGTCACTACCAAATCAACAAAGTATTTGATAATAGAAGATCAAAATATTCAATCCGGATAATATAGATAATTAAAACTACAATTAAAGTAAAAAAAAAAAAAATAACCAAATAAAAAAAATAGAGAAATAATGGGTTAGAGAAGGTGATTTTAGGCTAAACAAATAGGTCTCCGAAAGCAAGAAGGGTGGTGCGGTGCCGAAAAACTAAGAATTTGTTTTATTGTGTTTTACTCTTTTAGTTTTTAAAAATTATTTTATAAATGAATTTAAGAAAACTATTTTTAAAAAGAAAATAAAAAAAAATTTATTTGATAATTTCTATTTTTGACTCAAGAATTAAAAAACTAAAAACTAAAAAATAAAATACTATATATCTGTTTTATAAATTATCTATTATATTAAAAATATTTTATAAATTATAATATTAAAAATAATTTTATAAATTATCTATTAATTTTAAAATTTTAAAATATTAAAATAGATTTTTTGAGATAATATAATAATACTTTTAGTTTTTTTATAATTAAATACAATTAATATATTATTTACAATGAGAAAAGGGATATGGTATAAAACAGATTTAGATTGAAATTCAATATGATTAATCTATTCCGCCATATTACACCACTTCAGTACAATTTTATAAAATAAATAAATTTTATTAATGTATAATATAAAATTATTTTATACTGATATTACATATTAAACTCATTTCCAATTTAAATTAACTTCTAAATCATATATATATATATATATATATATATTTATTATAACAAATTATTTATTTTTACGTTTGAGGTTCGGACTTCTTTTAAAAGGTTTTTTTTTTTTGTAAAAATTTGGTTTTCTTTGGTCGTAAGAATTTTTGGGTCTAGATTTTTTATAGAATTCTAGCCTTTTTGTTTTGGTGTGGAGTTTTTTATATGGTTTTGAACAAAATCCTCCACAGTCTTTTAAAATATTGGTCATAGGTATTTCAAACTATTTACAAAAAGATCTTAATTCTTGTTTAGTTCTTTTCATTTCCGATTTTAGATGTTTTTAGAGTTTCAAATCTTGACAGATTTTCAAACATTCCCTTTGAGTAAAGTTAACCAATTCACCATAGATTAAATGGTTATATGGGATATATATATATATATATCACACCGTAAAAAAATCACATGCAAAAAATTAACTGCAATATAAGAAGAAATTTACCAACTTCTTTCACTTTAATCATTAACTTTCTATCAACTACTAAAACTTAATTTTACCAAATAAATCCTAAAATTATATTATAAAATCTTAGTTAAAATACACTTTTCTTTTTTGGACTAGAATTCAAATTACACTCTTAAAAACAATTATTACGTTATGCATTAAAAGGAAAGAATCCGTTTTGCAAAGAATAAATGATAATTTTCCATAAATGAATGCACCAATTCACGCGAAATTTAATAATTTTTAATTTCATTTTCTTCTCATTCTTTTCAGAAAGGCTTACAAAATAGTAACACAAAACCCCCAATATTGACTATTGAGGCGTCAAGCTTGGAGAACACGGTTACTTCTACTCATTAGTAGTACTATATTATAGTACGACACAAATATATCCTCGATTCCTTTGTCAGAGTAGAACCTTCCACTATATCCATCTTCATCTTTTCTTATATCTCAGTAAATTATTCTTCGTTCTCATTGCCATTCACGCGTCATGGACGCGCGACGCGCCTCACGTTCCACTATCGACCCCAAAGTAAGACATGTCGGTTTTTTCGCTCAACATTCCGAATCCGACCCGCCCGAACCCGAATTCCCGCCAATTCCGGACTCTCCAGCATCCGACAGAGTCTCCCCAGTCATCATACCGCCCCCGCGTCATCTTTCCGAGCGAACCGCCGCCGTTCCCGTTCCTGAGTCTAGGTTCCGACGCGAGGCACCCGAGGATCGAGTGACGATTGGGAGCTACAATCCCTCCAAATCGCTGCTCGAAATTTCGCCGACAGCTTCGTTTTCTTCTAGCAGTGTTGGACTCATTGATGGAGAATTCTCCGAGGATCGCTCCGGCGTTGGTTGGTTACGTAGCAGCGAGTTAAGTTTCCCCGACGTAGGGTTGGATTTACCAGCCGTTAGGCCTTATGAAATTTCGGTGGATAATAACTTTTCTCTTTCGGTGAATGTGAATAATTTTCCTCGAAGCACTGGTATGTTGTGATTGTTAAATACGTTGCATTCATGTGCGAAAATGATTTTTATTTTTTTATTTTTTTTGTAATTTAATTCACTTTAGAATATGTATATAATATTGTTTGTTCAATCACCTTGCTCTGGTATATCCTTTGTGTTGTAGTCACTACTTTGGAATTATTTTTTATTGAAATTCTATTGATAAAGTGATGTTGATGAACTGAAATAAATAACACATAAGCTTAACGATGATATTAGTATTTTGGTTCAGTGTTTTGATCTGGGAATGATTGGAATATTTGATAACCTTTCTTGATCGCTATTGTTTAGGTCTATAAAGCAGACACTACATGAATACCAACACGTAAATATTGGTAATATTCGGACACTAGGATGCACCTTCTATTTGAAGTGTCATTAGTACATATGTTTAGGTTTACTAGCTTCAGTAAGTTGTCACATTATTGCGTTTGATATGTTAGCCTTAGAGTTATTTTAGTTGATTTTTGCAGTATTTTATTTTGGTTTCGGTGGACCAAGCATAGGATTTTAATTCACATTCTTTATACGGTTTAGTGATTTGAAGATTTTATACTTATGGCATTGGTTGTGGTCCTTGTGGACCAAGACGTGATAGGAGTTTTTGTAAAAAAAATGTTAAGCTTTTTCTGAAACTCAATATTTAGCTTGATGACATGTAAACCTATCCCTAATTGAAGCATTGTTCTTTTTCTTGGTTAATTTTTTCATCTTGATTTTCTACTCCTGCACAGATCAAATCCGTTTAGAAGACAACATTGAATAAACAGTCAATGAAAACCCTACTTGATTATCTCTGTTTTTTTAAGCTCTGAAATCTCTCAAAACTCAATCACAAAACAATTAAGTATTATTGTTTACAGCATCCAACTCAGCCACCAATTTAATTAATAAATTCCTTGTCTATTGCCTGCAAATTCCCCGAACCTTTACATCAGTTGTTCTATCCATGACCAACTCTCGTTAAAGCTTAAATTGTTTGATGAAGGACTATGAGTGGTTTTATATGTCTAACTTGTTAAACAACAACAAACTCTTTCTCCACTAGGTAGCGAGGTATATGAACCATACAATTCCATTGTGTTATGTCAAAAATAAAATTTGTTGGAAAGGCCCTATAGGTTTAGGTCTTTTACTATGGGTTTCCTTTAAATTTTCCTTAATCGTCTTCTATTGGTCATTAATGTTGGTACAATAAAATATGACTAATTCAATAAAGAACCCCTTTGAGCTTGAAAGGCATCTTTTGATTACAGAAAATGCTTGAAGCATATTTTCATTTCAAGATACTTGATTTATACAACTTGTTATATGTTATGATCGCCAAACCAGTGCCAATCCTCTTCTTGCTTAAAATGTATTTCATATACTTCGTTTCTTTCATATGTAACTGGAAACCACCGGATTGTTACCTCCACTTCTCAAGTTTACTATTTATTTCTTCTTTCGACATTTCCAGTACGGCTATATCATCTACAAAAAATAATAATTGAGGCACTGGCTTGTGGGTACGCTTATTCCCTTGCCAGGATCACATTCTCAGGCCATCCAACTTGAAGTAAAGCTTAAGCTTAAGGACTTGGCATATATATCTTTAATATGCTTTATAAGATTTGGTGTTTTTTTTTCTTTTTGATTTGTCATTTGGGTACTGAAATACATAAATTTGTCTTGTATGGCTATTAGTTTGTTACATAATCAAAAAGCCTGTTGAACACGGTTGCTTCAAATGCTTGGGTTTTGTGAAATGCATTCTAAATGGCATAAGTGAACTCCAGTCTTGAATTTAGCTAAGGTTAAGAATCTTGAAATGGTCTTCAGTTTGTTGCTTTGCTAAGTTCTTTATAATTTCATTTAATGAAAAAAGCTCATGCCTTGGTCAGAATGTGGGATCTATATGTTGGCATTTTCTTTTAGGTGTATTTATGTGTTGTACCAGAGGATATTGTAAATGGACATAAACAATTGCTTAATTAACAAAATAGTGAAGCAAGTTGCCAATCTTGTGTCTTAGTTTGTGATGTCTAAATCTACATATTCTTGGAAGGTATCTTGAACCTAATTGACCTGTCGATCAACTTATTTTCTTGGTGGTATTGGATGGTAAAAAATTATTAATGAAAGTGTTCACTATGACAGCAGTATAAACCTAGTTATTGATTCTTTTAGAGTAGCATTGAGTTATATTTCTCAATCTATTTATCTATATATCAGTTTTCATTTGTGATAGTAGATTATAGTGTTATTTTATCAATTTAATCAACTCCACCTAGTGGAAAAGGGTTTTTGTTGTTATTGTATCTATCAACTTGTGGTTTACATCCTCTGTTTCTGGAAGGGATGCTTTAGTATTATCCCAGAGTTTTAAGTTTTTTTTGCTTCCCCTAAAGTGTATTCAGATTTTTGTTTCTTATATAAACTAATTCTACATAGAACTATTTGCTTGTCTTATTCTCTTACATATTAATGCTGAGCAAAATTCTTGCAGAAAAGAGGGAAGAGGCTGTCAAGATAGTATGCCCTGATCCACCATCAGTTTCAAAGCCATTGAAAGAAAAAACTACAAAGGCTGAGAGAAGAGCATTGCAGGAGGCTCAAAGAGCTGCAAAAGCTGCTTCTAAAGGTTATAGTTATGATTCATTCCCTGACTTGAATTTTTTTCTGCATTTGGTGAAACTTACAGGGATTATTCAAAACTTTATCTATATTTCGGAATTCAAATGTTTATATTTGATGGATTGATATCACGTTTCTTAAAGTATTCCTATAAAGTTTAAATCCTAGCTATTACCCTCACCCAATGTTAACAACTGTCTTTTACACTGGACATTCTTCTTTCGTTAATGGACCAAACACAAATCAAGTTTCTTAAAATCATGCCATCAATTTCTCAAAATTTGGCCCTGAAAAAGAGAATATGGTGTTAAGTGTTTTAGGAGATGCTTCTTAATGTGTTAGTTTGTTTGCTAGTTGCTGATATTCAGGAATTCTATGCCTTCCATATTATTTTTGCAGTCTGTGGTTGGTTTGATTGTTGTTCTGTCTCCAGCTAACGGAAGTACAGCAGTTGCTGAATCTGTGAAAGCAGCCGGAGCTAAAATTAAAAAGCAGTCTTCACAAAAGAAAGATGGTCCTCCAGTTACACCATCAGTCACTAATGATAAGAAATCTGGAAATCGTCCTTTGGAGAAAGATAGGAAAAAAGATGCTCCTCCTCAACGAATGCAATTTGATGATGAAAACAGAGTAGAAAAGGCTAAAAGGCGTGCACTAGTAAATCAAACTGAAGCAAGAAACAGAGTTGAATTATTTCGGCATTTGCCTCAATATGAACATGGCCCTCAACTTGCTAATCTTGAGTCAAAGCTTTTCCAACTTGACTCAGTGCACCCTTCTGTGTTTAAGGTACTCTTTTTGAAATTTTGTAAGGTTGGTTACAATTATGAATTCAATCCTTTAAAGATCTCATCATTCTCACATTAGCCTTTTGTGTAGAAAATTTAGAATAAAATGATTCTTTTGTCTGTGAGTTCTGTTTATGTTTGATGTGACAAATTTAGCTACGGTGCTCATGAGCTTAGTTAATTTTCAGGTTGGATTACGTTATATGGCCGGAGATATATCAGGGGTTAATGCTCGTTGTATTGAAATGCTTAGAGTGCTTCAGGAAGCCATTATAGACTACTCCACTCCGCCTGAAAAAGTATTTTGTAGGGATTTAACTACAAAAATCAACAGTTATATTTCATTTATTAGTGAATGCAGACCTCTTTCTATTAGCATGGGCAATGCAATTAGGTTTGTGAAGAGTCGTATTGCCAAGTTGCCCTTAAGTCATACTGATGCAGAGGCAAAAGCAGCTCTTTGTTCTGATATTGATCGATTCATTCATGAAAAAATAATTATTGCGAATAAGGTGATTGTTGGACATGCTGCTACCAAAGTTAGGGATGGAGATGTTCTTCTCACATATGGTCTGTCTTCTGTTGTTGAGATGATTCTCTTATATGCCCATGATCTTGGGAAACGATTCCGAGTTGTGGTGATAGACTCACGGCCAAAGCTTGAAAGTCAGGCCTTACTTACTAGACTTATGGCCAAGGGCTTGAGTTGTACATATACTCATTTAAATGCTGTTTCTTACATCATGCACGAGGTCACAAAAGTTTTTCTTGGAGCTTCTGCTGTTATGTCTAATGGAACTGTACTTTCAAGGGTTGGGACGGCATGTGTTGCAATGGTGGCTCATGCATTTCGTGTTCCTGTATTAATCTGTTGTGAAGCTTTTAAGTTTCATGAAAGGGTGCTACTTGATTCGATATGTTGCAATGAAATAGGTAAGTTTGAGCATCAGCTTGTTAATGTTGGACTTTCCACCTACGTCAAGCAATAATGCAGCCGTATTTGAAAGTACCGATGGCACTGAAATTTAACAAACTTAAAATTACGTACAGGTGACCCAGGGGCTGTAGCCACGGTTCCTGGAAGAATGGATGTCAATTATCTGGACAATTGGACAAATCAAAAGAATTTGCAGCTTTTGAATTTAATGTAAGATTTAGATATTCCAGTTATGTGAAGTTAAAATGCCGTCCAGAATTAGATAGACTGATTTTATTTTGATTGACAGGTATGATGTTACACCTTCAGATTATGTCTCAGTTATTGTTACGGATCATGGAATGGTAAGTTATTGTTACTCTCTATTGAAATTATGCAACTTCTATGTAGCTCATTTTTTGCAGTCGTAGAGAAGCTAACTTCGTTTATGGATTTTTTTAAAGCAATTTATGATTTTACTTGAAAAATACACCACTCCTATACACGTGCACAACTAATCCTTTTGGTCCATAACTCTTAAATGCAATATATTTCTTGAGGAACAAGGTAGTTTTTTTTCATTGATGAACAAGGTGTGCCTAGTTTCAGTCTCTTGTCCATTGTTTTTGTTGCAGATCCCTTCTACAAGTGTGCCTGTGATTGTACGGGAGTATGGACAAGAGCATTACTTGATATAGATAGAGAAAATGTAGAAAGTGAGTTAAGTAACAAGTCGCAACCAATTTTGACGAATGGAACTTCGCTGCATACTTTGATGTCTAGTTACAAAATTGATTTTTTTTTTTAGCTTTACCTTTCCAAACGACTTTGGAGATATACATATTGATTCATTAGTCCAAAATTCTTTCAATTCAGGGACCTATGGACGAAATAGCAAGCAACTCATAACTAGAATCACATTTTTTTACTAAGATTATTTTGATGGTACCCTGTTCTGTAGTTTGTAGAAACTACCTGATATTTCTTTCTAGTAGACTCATTGAGAGATACCAAAACATCAAATAAATGACTGAAAATTTTCCAAATTGGGTGTATTCATATTTATATTCTAACTGCTATGCTTATAAAAAATAAATAAATTCCAACTCTCTCACTCTAAAGTGAGTCTCATTCATTTTAACAAATTATAGGTGAATATAAGAGAACAAATTGTGAGTTTGTTCAAAAAGATTAATACTTCAATTGTTTTAGTTATTTTTGTGAGTTATTTCTAAAATATTGGTGAATATATATATATATATATATATATATATATATATAAACGTTTTTAATTGACATGATAGAGTTGTTGGCTCAGTCATTGCATAAGGCACAACTACTAAAGTGAGTTTTTAATTAACACTAGAGAGTTGTATCTCTTTCTCAAGTGATATTATTTTTCTATAAATTGTGTCATTTTGAATTGAATGGAATACGAAAATTTGATTATTGTTATCCACTTTGTCTCATCCATTTTATATTCTAAA
Organism: Cicer judaicum; assembly: GCA_037974835.1. NCBI lineage: Eukaryota > Viridiplantae > Streptophyta > Magnoliopsida > Fabales > Fabaceae > Cicer > Cicer judaicum. The sequence goes on along the minus strand of JBBPBS010001045.1, from coordinate 4,217,526 downwards.
TCATCATATTCTTCTCTAATGTATTAGAAACAATTTTTTATTACATACTTTTGAAAGATACTCTTGGTGTTTTAGTGCAAATCACACTAAGGTTTTTTAAAGTATCCTGAAGGAGATTTATTGTACATCCAATTTGCATCCGATTGGTGGGGGAGAATTGAACCTAAAGGTTAGTATAACATCACCATTTGGAATTTACTACATATAATCTTTATCAACAACTTCATTATTAAAGTCTTATAGCAATTGACACCAACATATCCAACAATCTTTAAGTTCGATTTTATTTTCAATCCATGGTTGCATCATTCAGCAATTGACTAAACTAGGAATAAAGATACAATTCCGAATTAAACAAGGACTAAATTGAAGCCCTTATTTTTTTTTTATAAATAAATACTTAAGGCTGAAGAAGATCATAGAAAATCAGAAAAAAAGAGTAGAAGAACTTATGAGATCAACATTTCAAATTCATCTTAGAGTTCAAAGAGAGAAATACTTGTTCATGTTATAAATATTTTCTAGGTTATTTTTTCTTATAGTGTGAGAGTTATTATTATCATCAGCTTTGTTAGAAGCAAACACTTAAAGTTTCAATCTTTTGTATCCAACACGATAGTGGTTTAGTTTCTTCTTTAATATGGGATTGTCAGGTCATTAGAGAAGACTTGACTTGTTTGGGGTTATTAGACTATTTGGAAAGACTGACTTTGAGGGTCAAATGCTTTGTAGTTCAAGGTATTTTAAATAGTTGATTGAAGCCTTCTGAATGTAGACAAGTTAGAGGTGAACTAGGATAAATCTATGTGTCCAATTATTTATGCTTTCATTGTTTGCTTCCTTTGAATTCTATATCGAATTCATAAAAATCAACCAATCTTCATCAAATTAGCAAAAAGTTATCAACTTTGTCAAACACAATTCAACCCCTTACTTGTGTTTGCGCCTTCAATTGACATCAAATTTCAGTCTCAAGGCTGAGCATTTTTTAGTGTTTGAGGTAAGATCCAAGGGTTCACCATGTCTTGATTTAGTGAAGATGCTTCCGAAGGAAAAAAAATACCTACTATGTTTGATGGAGAACCATTTGAGTTCTTGAAGGACAATATGGGAAGTTTCTTTATTTCACTAGATCCTAAACTTTGGGACTTGGGTGGAAGATGGCTATATTGCTCAAAAAAATACTGATGGTATTGAAATTTCAAGAAAGGAGATGAATGTTTATTAGAAGAAGATGAGAACAATTTCTTATCTTTTAACAAACCCTCATTGTTAGAATGGGTGTGTTTATTTCAGATTTTTTTCAAAAAAAAAAAAAAATCTTTTTATTGTTTAAATGGTGTTTGTTTCAGTTTGTATTGTTTAAATGGTGTTTGACTAAAAATAGTAGCTTCTCACATTTACCTCGTACGATAGATGAGAAAGAAAACTGTCACACACTTTATAAACATGAAGCTTAACTCATTTTTGATAAAAAAATGATGTAATTACCCTTCCTTGAACATAATTAGATTAACTAGTAGGTGTTAAGTTGATGTGCATTACTTTCGATGATTAGTGGATTAACCTTTTAATTATTGAGAAAACTTTTCATTACTCATGTTTTTTGTAATCTTTTAAGCTTGGTCAATCCTCAAGTGAACTTCTTTTTGATCTAGAAATGGAGAAAATTGAGAAACCAAATTGAAAGGTGGTTTCGAGAAAGGGTGCAAAGGGAAAAACCTTTAGTATTGGAAGGAGAGGATCTTAGGGGAATTATTCTTCTTTATAAAGATGGTTGGACCACTGAAGTAGCAATGTGAATCAAAAGAAAGAAGGAGTTTGAATTTTGACCATTTTAAATTTTGGTTCCTGTGCTTAGTTTAAATTAACTCAAGAACAATCTTAGTTACCAAAATATTTTAGATATATTAGAAGTAAATAAAATAATTTAGTTTATAGTGAAGTGTTATTTATGTGTGCAAATAATTAATAATAAGAGATAGAAATACCACACACAAAAAGTATATTGGTTCACCCAACTCAGGCTAGTCCAATCATGAAATTTTCAATATGTGCTTCCTAACCAAAATGCTCTCCTTCACACCTTTTCTCTTGATGACACCTTTATCAATTACATTATTCACCATTCAACCTAGAAAGGTTTTTTACAATCACCTTTCAACCTTAAAATCATTTTTACAAACATACTCAATCTAACATAAAAGATAAACATTAGTTACAAATGATGTGTATGATAACTGTATTTGGGATCTTGAAACTTCTAAACTCTCGTTTGAGATAAATAAAGACAAACTCAGTAAATGATGATCCGAATATATAGTGAAGAGATCTAGAGTTTGCTTGAAGAGTTTTTGACTTGTTCTTACTTGACCAAATGTTGATAGATTTGTAAGTTGACCTATTGTCTTCATCTTCCAATCAGTTTTCAATTTATAGATGATAATAGGCTTTAAATATTCAATTTAAACTTAATATATTTGTTAGACACCTTATCCAAGTGTCATATATGTTTTAAAACAATTAAAAATATGTTTATACTTTTGTGTAGAACGTTCTTGAAAAACAAAGAATGTTATTGCTTTTGAATTTGGTGGAAAACGTGAATCAATGAGTGAATTGGCTATGAAATGTTAGTTGACACTGTTCCAAATAAGAATTATGCGGAGCTTTTTGAAGAATAATGTAAGTACAATAAACTTACGTCCTTGCTCACAACTCAACAATCTAGAGATCAATTTGGTCATCAATTTGGAGGATGTTTTCCCTCTTTGGGCATTAAGCTTGAGTTCTAGGCTTAACTATTGATTTGAGGAGTCTTGATATTCTTTATCTTGTGGTTTGGGCTGTGGAAAATGATCAGTTTTAGTTTTGTTTTTAAAAGAAAATAATTTGAATGTTGTTTTATCAAATAAGAGCATTCTTGGTTCTATGTTGTATGGAAAACGTTGATGAATGATTGAATAACTGATTAGTGTTAGTATTTTGTCTCAGAGGCTTGTTGAGCTTTCAACAAAAAGTGCAACAACAATGTCGTTTTGTCGTTGTTGTCATTTCACTCAACCCATCCATTTGGAGATTCATTTGGTTATTGATCTTGATGATGTTTGCTTATTTGGGCCTTTAACTTTTAGGTTTTAAGTATTGTTTTGAGTAGTCTTGATATTCGTTTATCTTAAGGTATGGATTGTAGGGAATGATTCATTTTACTCTTGTCCTTAAAACTAGAATGATCTTTGATAATACATAATGATCTTGGTAAATCTATTATCAATCTTGAGATCAATCTGCAGAAAATTCTACATATTGATTTTTGCAAATAGGCCTTCAAATCTTGAATTTTGATTGTTCATTAAATGTTGGAAAGCTCATGTATGAATTGCTAACTAATTATCTGCATGTTTCCCGTCCAAAATGACTCTTATTGTAAATTGTTCTTTAATATAGTAACCAAAACATTCAGGTAAATTTTCTTCCATCATTCTTTTGTTGAAGCAATGCTTTCGACAATTTATCTTGGTGTTGCTCATATTATGTCTTGCTCATCAAGTATCATTGAGATACTATAGTATAAGTTTGAATGTATGGACCCCTTCTTCATGAAGATGCTATCTTTAAGAAACTATAATGTTGTCTTGAATGATTGATAGATGATATATTCCTTTTAAGATTTTTTTTATTATTGAGTAGATACTTCTGCATTTGTTTATGTGAATGACTTCTTGCTTCTCTACTTATGCAATATATGTTCCTTAAATAAAACACAAGTGCAATCATTATTAGATCACCATTCAATAAACTTAATAATTTATTTCTTAAGGTTAGTTGTCATTAAAACATGTATAAAAAAGGTTTTTACTTCAACAATCTCCCCTTTTTGACGATGACAAACATTTTGAGTAAAACTTAAGTTTTATGGATGGATAGAAATAAAATGCAAGAATTTTCGTAGATGTGTAAATAATTTCTCCCTAAAAAAATGCAAAAGTTTAATTGTTAACATTCTAATTAAATTCCCCTTAAACATATGCAAGAGGTTAATTTTTATTATTCTTCAATAATACTTCATCCTATGAACGTCATATATTTCTCTCTTCCTTTTGGCATCTACCGAAAAGGTTGGGGAATAAAAAATAAAGTAAAAATGAAGCAAGTAATAATGATTATACTTCACATAGAAGTGATGTGGTTGATCAATGCATTCATATAACAAACTTGTCAAATTTGTATTTAACATCAAGGATCATAGCATGCATGATGATCAATAATTATTTTAGTCGATATTGCAATCAAAGATATGGATAATGATAACAAAAGCAATATGACATAATTATATGCAAGCATTTTAACACACTTGAAAAATAGTCAATGAATATATATTCTTCTAAGTTTTAGAACAAACAGTTAGTTGACTTCAATTTTAAGAAAAATATTATTTTCTAAAAATTCTCCCTGAATATTATGAAATATTTCAATGTTTTATAATACAAGTAAGATGTATCTTTACTCTTTATCCCCTTTGACAAGAGGCAATATTTTAATTTGAACATGATCATGCTTATTGTTATAAATAGACCAATTTTTCCTTTTTAGAACTAGAGTGAATGAGCGCATACAAGGAAGCAAAATAAGATGAAGGTGACACCATGACAAATGTAATTTCTCTCTTTACAAAACATTCTTACGCTAATAACATTTGTATTTTTCAAAAATTAATTTTTTTAAAGAGATACAAAATATGGCAAAGGATTTGCTTACTTTTTTTTTTTAAAAAAAAAGCTTTTTCACAAAGTTTTTGAAAACACACAAATTAACAATAAGACACATGTTCAAGTTTTCTTTCATTAGCAAGTGCGTATGACACTTTTTGATTGTTGTTATTGCTATCTATCATGCTTAAAGTATATTTAAGCACTTGAGATCAGTTTTCACAAAAGAAGTATGCAACAAATAAGACTCATTTACAAATGCATATATTAATATGTCTCAAAATGCCCACATCAATTTTCTGACTTCATGCCATAATTGTTTTGGATTAGTTTTGAGTTTTAAAGAAAAAAGAGACACGAATCATTTTCATGAAGACCAAACATATATTTTCTTATTGAAATCCTTCAATAATAAATCCTAGACAATAATGATATATATTTAAAATATGTTTAAGAATGATCATTTTTATAAGCCATATTATAATCTAATTATTTTATTTTTTTGAAAAGTCATATTCAAAATATTATACTCAAGCATCAAGGAATGTATAGGCTACTCAATAAATACAAAAAACTTGGAGAACATGATAGAAAATGCTTTCAAGGACATAAATATGTGAATTTGTACAAAATGATGTTAATCATTAACATGATATTTTAAAAGATGTTATTGTGCAAAGTGTGAAAAAATCATTTAATGAGTTATACTTGACAAAACAACAATTTGTCTAATTATTAAAGACACTAATTTATTTTAAATGTTTTTATAAGAAGTAAAATAATTTTGAACACCAAACTAAATTTTCACACTTTTTTACACCATCATAAAAATGTAGAAACAAAGAGTGAATACATGTTGAATTTAAGATAGGAATTAGACATATGCATGTACAAGTAATGCCAAAGAGTGATGTAATCAATTAAACGTTAAATTCGTTCTTGCATAAAAGAAAATAGTATACATTCATAATTTTAAGAGCACCCAATCAATCACATAATATCATTGCAAAAAAGAAAAATCATACTTATCATGATAAAAATATCATAAGAATTGGGATTTAGTGTACCTCATTTTGTGATCTTGTTCAACGATGATAAATCTTTGAAAATTTTGGAGCTTTTCTTCATGATCATTCATACATTGATTGATTTTTGAATATGTTTGAGAAATAGTAGCCACATTATTGTCATATTTTTGAAATATCAATCAAGTTCCTATTCCACCATTGTGTCTTCCATTAGTTTGATCTTGAAGGGATGTTTTGGAGAAAAGGTCAATAGTGAGGTAGGTATAGGAATGCCAAAAGAAAATGGTTCAAACTCATTTATCAGTTGTTCATGTTCTTCAATCATATCAACATGATAGAAAACATTAGTTTTGTTTGGATGAAACATATTCACTATCAAGAACGTTTTGCTTATGCTGTGAACGTTCTGGTACTACTTCCAGAATAAAGGCATGAACTTTTTTGCTTAAATTGATCATTCTCTTAGATTTTTATTTTAATTTTCCACTCCTTGATCAAAATTTGAAATTTTTATGAATATGTTGAAATTTTTTAGAATGATGTTAAAACATTATCAACTTTGTGATTTATCCAAATTTAACATTGTAGTTATTTTTCTCTACTATCCTATCTTTCATCATGAAAATCAACATATTCATCAAACATAACAAGCATAATTTCATCTACGGTTTGAACCTTGGGATTTTATATTCTATAATATTTATAGAATGTAGAGTATTCTAAAAATATGCTTTGATGGCAGTTTAAAACAAATTTGCTTATACTTTATTTATTATACAAAATATAGTAATGACATTAAAAAATATGAAAGTATGATATGTTTTGCTTTTTATTTTTCAAAAATTCATATGAAGGTATGTTTAAAATATTTTCTAATAGAGCCAAGATTAAAAAATGACAATTAATTTTTACGGCTTCTCCCCCAAATTATTTTTTAACACTTGATTCATTTTAAATTGTTCTAGCCATTTCTTGTAGTTAATTTTTTTTACTAAAAGAACAACTCTATGTTGTTAGAAGTTCTTTGACAAGAAAATCATATGAAATATCATTTTCATCAAATAATTATATGAATAATGATTTTTCAAATTTCCCTGATCACTTCTAGTAGAAATGAAAATTCTTTTTAAAACTCTTTTACAAGAAATTTTGGAAAATTTTAAAGACATTATCATTATGCTTTTTGAAATAAAATTCTTTAATTTTTTCAAAACACTTAAAACAAGTTTTTGTTTAGAAATTTATCTAATTATAAAACATAAGAATATTTATTTCAACATAAGGATGTTTGTTTTACCTCAACCATGTGGGATTTAAAAAATAACTTTGAAACTATTTTTACAAAGTTATTTTTCACGTATCAAACATCTATTCAAAATTATTTCAACTAATGAAACATGTACCTTTGTTTTATTATTTTTTCCAAAGATTATAGACTCTTCGAATTTTTATAATGAGAGGAGGCACCATATTTTTCCATTCATATGTATTTAGCTTGTCTTGTTTATGTATCGATGTTTTTTTCTTGATTGTTGGATGATGTTCCTGCATCACAAGTTAGTAATTATTTTGGCACCCATATTTATTTTGATCCTTGATCATTAGTATATCTTGTTTTAGATATTTTTTTTTTCGTATGATAACAATTTGGTTCAACATGACCGATCTTTGAACAATAAGAATAATTCTTTTTTGTTCTTGGAGAATATTTTGATATGAGACCAAAACATTTTTCCTTTGTTGGAAATCGTTTTGTTTTGAATTTTTTATCTTTTTTTGTGTGTGTATAAACATGTGGAATCAAGATGTCCAATTTTGTTATAGTAAAAGCATTTTGTTTTATGTTTTTTTTTTTGTTTTCTTTCTGAATCAAAACAATATTCATGGAGTTTTTACTTTCGTGATTTGTCAAAATCAAGTCCACCTTTTTCAAAAATTCCTACTTGAGATCCCCGAATTATTTTGCAAAGTTTTAGTGGGCTTTATAAGGTTTGATAAATCATTTTTAAGATTCTCAACTTCGGTTTTGAACAGATCATTCTCCTCATTATTTGTAGAAGGTTGTGGACAATTTTTCTCAGTGGTTTCATTCATAATTTTTGGTTTTTCAGACATTTTGAAATGAGATTCTTGTAAGCATTGAATGACCATTATGAGTTCATCATTCATAGCTTGGTCTTTCTCATTTTCTTTACATAGTTGTTCTTTTACTTAACCATATTTTTTAGCAAGAAAGTTTGAATCACACAAAAGATTTTCAAAGTTTTTTTCCATTAGTTCACATAAAGGACATAGTTAAGAGATGATTACCTCATTATTTTCTAAGCTTTCCATTAAACACATGTTGGCTTTTACGTTACTTTTTATTCCCGGATATTTTCCTCTAACACTTGTTAGGTGCGCAACATGACTTGTGTGTGCAAATAATTAAAGATAAGGGATAAAAATATCACACACAAAAAGTATACTGGTTTTACTATGTGCTTTAGAACCAGAATGTTCTCCTTCACACATTTTATTATGGTCACACCTTGAACAACTACAATCTTCACCTTTCAACCTAGAAATGATTTTTATAGTCACTTTTCAACCTTGAAAGGATATTTACAAATACACTCAATCTAACATAAAAGATAGACTTGAGTTACAAATGATATATACGATAAAAGTGTTTTCGACCTTGAAACTTATTGACACTTGTTTGAGATAAATAAATAGAAACTCAGTAAATAATGATTTACATATGTAGTGAAGATCTGAAGTTTACTTGAAGAGTTTTTGACTTGTTCTTACTTGAACAAGTGTTGATAGGTTTGTAAATTGAACTCCTACCATTACTTCCAATTGATCATTAATTTATTGATGATAAGAGGCTTTGAATATTCAATTTAAACTTAATATATCCATTTGACACATTAGCCAAATGTAAAATATGTTTTAAAACAATTAAACTCATGTTTATGTTGCTGTCCAAAATGTTCTTGATAATTGCAGAATGTTCTTGCTTTTAAGTCTAATGGAAGATGTTAATAAGTGAGTGAATGGGCTACGAAATGTCAATTGGTACTATTCAACCTGAATGGTCCTTTGATTAACTAGAATAATCATTTGATAAACTTGAATGATCTTGATAAACTAGAATGATTTTTGATAAACCAAAATGATCTTGATAAATCTGTCATCGTTCTTGAGATCAATCTGCAGAACATTATGCATGTTTGTTTTTGCAAGTAGGACTTCAAATCTTGACTTTTAATTGCTCATTAAATATTGGAAAGCTCATGTATGAAATGTGACTAATTTAATGCATGATGTCCTTCCAAAAAGATTTTTATTGTCAATTGTTCTTTAATATAGCAACCAAAACATTATGGTGAATGTTCTTCAATCATTCTTTTGTTGAAGCAATACTTCCTACAGTTGCTCTTGGTGTTGCTCATGTTGTGTCTTGTCCATCAAGTATCACTAAGATACTTTAGTATAAGTATGAATGTATTTGACACTTTCTTCATGACGATGCTATCTTTAAAATGCAATAATATTCTCTTGAATGATTGATAGATGATATATTCCTTTTGAAATTCTTTCATTATTGAGTAGATACTTATGCACTTGTTAATGTGAATGACTTCTTGCTTCTTTAATTATTCAATTCATGTTCGTGAAACAAAATTCAAGGGCAATCATTAATAGATAACTATTCATAAAACTTATTCATTTTCATAAGGCATATTGTCATTAAAATATAACCACCACGTGAATGTACCCTCAAAGGGTATGGGAATTCAGATAGAAACTATGCTCGGTTGACCATCCATAAAAAACTAGTTACCATAAACAAGTTTGAAACAAGTTCCATTTGTTATAAGAATTAAGGGAAATTTAGTTTTCTGGTAAACATAATGAAGAATCCAACAAAAATCTAAAATTTCTTTTACCTATGTGAAAGTGTGAAGGTGTATGGTAACTCTAATCAAGCCAAGTTGTTGAGACTAGTTCCATTGAAAGGTGATGCGAATGAGTTACTTAATTCTTTACCTTGTTGTAGTATCACCACATGGAATGACCTTAAAGTTAGGTTATTGGAACAATACTTCCATACAACTATGTTCGCTAGAAAAAAGCAAGAGATTTCTGGTTACAAACAGAAAGAAATAGAATGTATTTGTGACACTTACAAGAGATAAAATAGATTACTGGAAGGGTTCCCTCATCATGCTTATGACGAAACAACTCAAATGCAAATATTATGTTATGAATTATGGCCTTGTACTTGATCATGTTGGATTACAAAGCCGCTTTAGAAGCACGAAAAATTATCAAGATCATGGTATCAAATTAAGAGATGATGTTTTATGTTAGAGGTAGTGGGTCAAATAGTGGTATATTTATCGATTATGGGTTGCCTCAAGGTCAGTTTCTCACAAAACAAACATATGGTATCGTTGCTAAGATAAAGAAAGATCTAAATATACAACCCCAAGTAGCCCCCATCAAGTTACTAAAACATACATGTTGATACTTTTGTTGAAGAGCACATAAAATAGAGCTTGTGAAATTCCAAATGATGATAAAAAAAAACATAAATAGGTGAATTATGTGGGTAAGAATTCAAATCACACTAACCCCTACTCTATTACTTATAACCTATGTTGGAGAAATCATCCCAAATTTTTATGGAAGAATAAACAACGTGGCTCTCAAGGCTAACAAGGAGGTCAACCAAATCTAGCTCCACCTTGTAAAGTTGTTTGGGAGATTTCTATTGATATAATAGTATCTAACATAAGTTCTTTCATTAAAGAGTCAAGAGCCATCTAGAAAAATCATTTGGCCTATATTAAGAATCATGACATTTAAATGGGCCTAATTTCTCAATAACTTGCACAACGAGAGCCCATGTTTTGAATCATGTACAACTTAATTATGCCACAACTAAAAATAAATATTTGGTAGTACTTTATGCTTTTTTATAAATTTCGAATTGAAACTTATTGTTTATACTAATCATGATGCTTTGAGGTATTTTTTTTTCTAAGCAAGAATCTAAGCCAAGATTACTCATGTTGATTATTTTATTGCAACAGGTCCACATTGAGATCCGAGATAAGAAAGGTTCATAGAACATTGAAGCCGATCACCTATCTCAATTGGTTAAGGTTGAAGAAGATGAGGACACTAGACCAATCTGAGACCAGTTGATGAATAAACACATTTATGCAATTACCTACTTATCGTAGTTCCCTGATTTTGATTATTATAAGGCGGGTGTGACAATTCCCTTGATTTTACCTACTAACTACGAAAGAAATTCACCCGTGATGTAAAATTCTATTGATGGGATGAACCTTTTTCGTACAAAGAAAAAGTTGATGGGTTGTTGAGGAGATGTGCCCAAGGAACAGAAAGAAAAAATATTGTGGCATTGTCATGACTTTGATTATAGGAGTCACTTTAGTGGAGATTGGATCACAACAAAGGTCCTCCAATCAAGATTATTTTGGCCTTCTTTGTTCAAGGATGCATTCAACTATGTACAAAAACGTGATCTATTTCAGTGAAATGAGATACCTCAAAATTCTATCTTAAAAAGTAGAAGTTTTTGATGTGTGGGGTATTGGTTTCATGGGTCCATTTCTCTCCTTATATGCAAAAGTTTTTATATTGGTAGTTGTGGATTATCTCTCCAAGTGGGTAGAAGCAATTGCTACCACAACCAATGATTCACAATAGTTGATTTCATTCCTCAAAAAGAACATTTTTGCATGTTTTGAGGGTCCGTAGAGCTATTATTAGCGATAATGGCACTCATTTTCTAAATCGAAAGATGTAGGTCCTTCTAAAAAAAATAATGTATAAAAAAAGGCGGCAACCCTATATCATCCATAGACTAGCCGACTTGTTGAAGTCTCCAACAAGCATATTAAGGAGATTCTTGAGAAAACAATCAATGCTTCTAGAAAGGGTTGGTCCATGAAATTTGATGATGCATTTTTGGCCAATTGAACACCTTTCAAGATTCATCTCAGTAAGTCACTATAAGACCCATAATTTTAAAGTGTACTTTATGTATATTAGTGTATTGTTGGTATTGAACTCGGAGGCTTTTTAGCCAAAGTTATTAATATTTTGGAGTTTATATGACCAAGAAGATATTTTGATGCCCGATTAGAATTTATCATCGATAAATAAATTAAATTAACTGCTGAAAATTCCATCTGTCAATTGAGTTACGACGAGAGAAGATCTTTTTAACAAAAGTGGTTTGGGAAGTTATGGGCGAAATGGTAATTTTAATAAATATCTAGATATTTTGAGATATTAGTTAATTATATTAATATATATTTTTTTGTGGAGGGAAAAGAGGAGAAAATAGAAACGAAAGAAGGAAAAAGAAAGAAAAGAAAAGGAGAGGGAAGAAAAAGAAAAGAAAGAAAACAGAAAACTTCTTCTTCTTCCTCGCGTGACCCATTCTTCTCCCTTCCTCCATTGTTGCTCGTTTTTACTTCCTTTTCTTTCCTTTGGATTCGAAAATTGATAGTGGGTGATAGGACAAGGATTTCTCAACTCCACTCTTCCTCTTTGATCCGAAAACGAAGGAAAACGGTTTAGGGATTTCAAAACCGTCAAACACAAATCTCGCCGTTTCTTCTGGATCCAAGCTTCGTTTCGCGAAGGGATAGCAGAGAAAGTTGCTCACCACTACACTACGGTGCTAGTAAGCTAACTTTGGAAGCGACGTCGCGAGCAAAGTTTTTACCGGAATTGATCGTGGTGCCGTAAATCGATGTTAAAGCTAACGTTAAGGTAAGGGCTCCTTCCACTTTTTAGTTTGCATTTAGGGACTTATCTGTGGTTGTGTGGAAAGGAATTTGGTTAGAGTTGGGTTTTGGTTATAGTGATGTTTCATGGAAAATGAATTTAAACTCATTTATGTATGATTTTGAGTAAATGAAACTTGTTGTGTTTGAGTGGTGGGTTGTGTTGATTTGTGTTCGTCGTATTTGACGTGTTCTTAATTAATACTGATGAAATTTGATATGTGTATGTTGGATTTTGTGGAGAAATGAATTGATGTATTTTGGTGTGAGTTATGGATTGGATTTGATAATATGCTTGAGTTTGTTTTGTGTGGAATTTGAAAACCATTAAGTTAAATGAGTATTAAGAATGGGGAATCTCTTAATGTCTTGTTTACTTAATGTGTGTTTGTGAAAATCGTTTTGAGTTAAATGTGTATTAAGAATGGGGAATCTCTTAATATCTCTGTTTACTAATGTTTTGAAAATCGTTTAAGTTAATTGGGCGTTAAGAATGGGGAATCTCTTAATGTCTTGGTTACTTAATGTTGTTTTGAAAATCGTTTAAGTTAACTGGGCGTTAAGAATGGGGAATCTCTTAATGTCTTGGTTACTTAATGTTTGTTTTTGAAAATCGTTTCAGTTAAATGAGTATTAAGAATGGGGAATCTCTTAACGTCTTGTTTACTGAATGTTTTGTTGTGGAAATCGTTTAAGTCAAAAGTATATTAAGAATGGGGAATCTCTTAATATGTTTGTTTGCTTAATGTTTGGCGTGGAAATCGTTTAAGTTAAATGAGTATTAAAAATGGGGAATCTTTTAATATCTGCATTTACTTAATGATTGTTGTGGATGGAGTCAGTATATGCTCATGCATTTTCATGCTTTTTGTAAATCGTGCAGACCCGTGATAGGTGGCAGCTTGATAAATAGTACTTTGGCCTGTGATAGGCGGTACATTTATGATTTACGTTTTTGTAAATTGTGTAGACCCGTGATAGGTGGCACCTTGGTAAATAGTACTTTGGCCCGTGATAGGCGGTACTTTTACGATTTACGGTTTTTTGTAAATTATGCAGACCCGTGATAGGTGGCACCTTGGTAAATAGTACTTTGGCATGTGATAGGCGGTACATTTACAATTTACGTTCTTTTTAGTAAACCGTGCAGACCCGTGATAGGTGGCACCTTGGTAAACGATACGGGCCCGTGATAGGCAGTACGTTTATGGTTTACGCTTTTTGGTAAATCGTGCAGACCCGTGATAGGTGGCACCTCGGTAATTGGTACTTTGGCCTGTGATAGGCGGTACAATTATGATTTACGGCCCTTCGAGGAGGGTTTTGGTTTGGAATTCCGAGTCCATGCATTTTGGCATATACGCATTGCATTAGGGTGCTTGGCACACGAGTCGTGTTCGATTCAAGTTTATGATTGTGTTGAAATTGCTAAGTGTTATGTGTTGATATTATGCGTAAGAGGGATGGATTGTAAACTATTTTGAAACTCAAGTTGTCGTGGTGATTGTGTTGAAAATGCTATGTGTTATGTTTTGGAATTGCGTGTAAGTGTGGTTGACTGCAAAACATGTTCGAAACTTAAATTGTCGTGGTGATTTTGTTATAATTGCCAAGTGTGGATGTTTTGGAATTGTTTGTAAGTGTGATTGATTGCAAAACCATTTCAAAACTCAAGATGTCGTAGTGTTTGCGCTATAATTGTTAAGTATAATTGTTTGGAGTTGTGTGTAAGTGTTGATTGGTTTCGATACCCTTTAAAAAGCTGAAAAATGCTGAATTTTGCTGTTTTTCTGCTGCTGTCTGCTGTGTATTGGAATAAAGGAAGCTGTATTCGAATACAGACATCCTATTTTGCTACTGACTTGCTGTGTAGTCGAATACAGACTGTTGTATTCGAATACAAACATCCTGTTTTGCTACTGACTTGCTGTGTAGTCGAATACAGACTGTTGTATTCGAATACAGACATGCTGTTTTTGCTGCTGAATGCTGAAACAGCCTTGTATTCGAATACAGAGATGCTGTATTCGAATACAACAATGCTGTTTTGTTAAAAACATCAATTTTCAACTTTATTTATGCATGTTTGACATATAGAAACCCTTTTAAGATGCATGCTAAGTTGAAAGGGGTATTTTGTGCATTTGAAAACTTATATGTTATTTGTTATCTGTTAATTTCGGTTGGTGACCCTTTACAACTTTTGTGGAAATCTGGGCTTTGCCCTCAGATGAGAGTCAGGGCGGTCCTACTGGTTCGTACCCTACGAATGGGAATGTGGATGGGAATGCTTGATTGGAGCTACGTTAGGAGGATCTCACGGGGCGCGTAGAGATTACTCGAGGCGTATAGTTTTTTTGTTATGTATAGAATGATCAGACTAGGTTGTCACTCAGGACACATATGTCTTTCTTTTGGGCTACTTTTATTTTATATTGGAAGGATGTACATGTACTAATGTTGGCATCAGGACATGCTTTGGATTTATATTTTGAAAAAGAAAACTTTTCCGCTGTTTGTAAATTATAACGACTCAATTATTTATCCAAGGGTTTTACCTTATTTAATTATGTGTTGTATTTTAATTTCTTTTTTAAAAAAAAAATACACCCTCGCTTTGAAAAACGGGGTGTTACAGTCACCGTTAGAACCAAGTTAGTTTGAAGAACAATGATGCTTAATTATTTTGTGGGAACAATTTGTTGTGCTAATAGATGTATTTAAATGTGCATACCCTTATCATGAACTCTAAAGTCTTGTTGCATCATCTGATGAAAAGATAAGTTAAACAATGAAACTAAGGCAATGTTATGAAATATCTAGTCAGATAGAACATACTTTAACAAACACGCTCTCAACGCACCTCTACTGAATATGTGAATTTGTTGTGCTAATAGATATATTTAAATGTGCATACCCTTATCATGAACTATAAAGTCTTGTTGCATCATCTGATGAAAAGATAAGTTAAACAATGAAACTAAAGCAATGTTATGAAATATCTATTCAGATAGAACATACTTCAACAAACACGCTCTCAACGCACCTCTACTGAATCTGTTAATGTAAGCTCACTCTGGTGATTCTACAATTCATAACCTTGGTATACAAATTGAGCGTCTCATAAAGTAAACCATTTGATAAAGTCTACACACTAATAAAGTCAACATTCGGACATCATCTTATTATCATAGTAGACTTACCCTCTAATTGAAGAAACGCTAGTGATGACAATGGGTAGGGTAGTATAGTACTCGTCTCCATACCCGCAATTTAAAAAAATACCCATATTTGTGCCCATACCTTCTTGGGTATCAACTTTAATACCCATACCCTTACCCTCTGGGTACCTAACTTCCTCTTTCCATACCCATTACGCACGCTTTAACTACAATAAATTGATTAATAAATGATATTGTTGCGATTAAATTTAAAAATTACACAAATATCTTAAATCCAATCATAAAGTATTATAAAGAAAAATATTTTATAGCTCAAATTTTTTTAAATAAACATCATTACAATACACATTCAAATATTCATAATAATACTTTAGGAAGTTGTCAGTCATACGATAATATTATTCGAGGTCTGTAAAAACAATTGATAGGAAACTGCAAATATAATCATCAAGCCACTATTAATAAGAAATAACTCATAGTTATAAAGTCACTAATTTCCATCCCTAAGAAATGCATGACATCCTTTGATAGTGTCATCCTTAGGTCATCCTGCCATTTTAATCTAGATACACTAAATCAATTAATCCCATGTTTCTTGCGGTTAAAATATCTCACAACAAGCCTTAATTTTTTATATGTTTTGAAATTCATATGATAATGATTTTTTGCAAAAGTGACCATGATAATGAATAAGCTTAATTGCAGTTTTGGTCTCTTTATTTTATCTAAATCACGAAAATAGTCCCCTCATTTTATTTCTCCCCAGCTTTGATCCCCAAAAAGAATTTCAATGAAAAATTTGATGAAGTGTCATTTTTTTATATGTTTTGAAATTCATATGATAATGATTTTTTGCAAAAGTGACCATGATAATGAATAAGCTTAATTGCAGTTTTGGTCTCTTTATTTTATCTAAATCACGAAAATAGTCCCCTCATTTTATTTCTCCCCAGCTTTGATCCCCAAAAAGAATTTCAATGAAAAATTTGATGAAGTGTCATTTTTTTAAGCCACACCATTTATGATCATAGATCTTAGGTACAACTGTTGCACCAGAAATCTTGAGGCCTGGTGTGGCTTATATGAGTGCAAAAAAACGAAACTTCATAATGTTTCAGACCAAATCTCTGTTTGGAGAACCAAATTTGGGGAGAAATAAAATGGGGGAGACTATTTTCCTGATTTAGCTAAAATAAGGGGACCAAAACTGCAATTACACGTAAAGAATAGGATGCAAAAAAAAATTACTATGAGGAGAGTGAAAATAACATGGATATACTCAGTGGCGGATCTTCTTGGGAGAGCCACGACACCCCCTATATTTTTAAATTTCTTTTATATATATAAGAACTAACACTATATTATCAAAATAAGAGTGGTAAATTATTAAAATATCCTTAAACTACTAAAATAAAATAAAATTAACACATATATAAACTGTGATATAGAAGGATAAACTAACTGATCTCAAAGCAATAAACTCTAACACTCTAATCTAATAAGTAACTCAACTATTAACTATTAACAAGCTTTTTCATGTTAATCATTGATATATGATATAATGTGATTCTATTTTTTAATTGTGAATTGTTTTAATTAATATGTGTATTTTTTTTAGGAGTGACACGATATTTAAACATAAAAAAATTGATATATTTTTTTAAGAAGAAACTTTTTGACAAAGATGAAAATTATAAAATGGATATATTTTATTTGATTGAATTGTGTGAATTGTGTGATTTTTGAAAATTGTGTGACTTGTGAAAATTGAAATTCTAATTTTTTTCAACTTGTCTACTATGTATGAATTGTATGATACTCTAAAAAATACCATATGACTTTTAAAATTTTCAATTATCATATTTAAATTTCAATTATAATATTTCCGTTGATACTTGTCGCTACCTGGCTCCCTCAAATATTTTGTGCAAGATCCGCCACTGGGTATACTAGAGGATAAAAGTGAACATGGCATATGGTAGGTTTTTTTTTTGGAATGTACATGTGATTTACACGATTCTTTTCCTTCTATATTTTTTGCATGTGAACCTTTACTATGAGCGGCTCTATAATTCTAAATTGGTTCCTATATCACACAACTCAATTCTAAAATATTAAACCAATTAATAGGTAAACTATTAAAATGTAAATATTCTAGAAAGTGTCAACTCTAGGTGAGACTTTCATGACCATCAAACATGATGTACATCTAGAAGATTATCATTGCACAATATCTAACTTAACTTAGGTTGCACTCAACCCGGGTATAGAGCTCGCTCATAAGTGTATGAATCGTATTAAGGTAGTGTATAGAAAAAACAATTGCCACAATTAAAATAAACTAACATAAACACATAATTTATATTCATAATATAAAAAAATAAATAAAACAAGAGGGAAAAAATAATAAATAATTAATACAATTAATTAGATTGGACTTGACTCTCAAAAGTCCACAGTAGAGTCGCTAGTTGCTGCATTCAATTTGTACATGAAAAAGGAATCGCCACCAATTTTATTTTTTTAAAAGGGAAAATTAGATAAAACCTACTATAAAGTTCTTGAACCAAATAAATGGATTAGAGAGTCGATTACCAATAGAGAAAGTAATATTACCCTACAATGTCCGTTAAAATGGTTATCCTATAATTAATTGTATATAAATTATTTATTTATTTTATCCTCTATAAGATTTAATAATGAAAAATATATTTTTATTAATTTTTTTTGACAACGGGAAGATCTATTTCCTACGTATCTCTAAGTACAATAGGAAAATCAAAACATGCGTAGTTCTTAAATAAAAAATATTTATGTGTTATCAGATTTTTATTATTACTCTATTTTAATTATTTTTTATTATAATTATTCTATTTGTATCCAATATAAATAATAATAATAATAAAATAATAATAATAATAATAATAATAATAACAAAAAAAAAAGAGGTGAGATGTATGTTCACAGATTGTATCTTTTTATTTTATTTTAATATTTTGTTTTAAAGTAAAGAAAAATTGATTTTTGTTAGAAAAATACGATAACACGGTAGTATGTTGATACCATGATTATTTATTTTTATTATTTCATTATTTATATATCTATTTTTTTAATGAAAAGTCTAAAAGCATATAAAATTAGGTGTCAACACATGAGAGAAGATAATTTAGAGTAACATTTCTTAGAACAAACAATGCGCAAAACAACAAAGTGAATAATTTTAAGTTCAGTTACTATTTCTTCAAATCTTTGACCTCTTTTACCATTTCTACTAACACCATAAGTCATAGATTTATAGTTGTTTCTTTCCATAACACTAGCTAGAAAATCATGGAATATTTTTTCATACTTATCACAATTACATGTGATATTTTCGATATGGATATCTTTCAAGGTTTTATCTTTAAGTTTTGCAATATCAGTTTTTAAATTTGCATTTTCTTTTTTATGTTCAGTAATATAAGTTTCAGAGTTGCATTTTCTATTTTAAATTGAAAACATTAACTTTTTAGTTAGATTTGTATTTTCTTTTCTAAGTGTTTTTAGTTATAAAAACAATTTGTGATTCTTATTTAAAAAATCATTTATAGCAGTAATTAAATTAGATCTAAATAACTCAAAAAATACCTCAATTTCTTCATCTGCTGATTCACTGAATCCAATCATGTTGAATCCTTGGATCTATCCTCAAATATTGTAAAGTGCTGAGCCTTGAGGCCGAGCTCTGATGTCTGAAGGTGAAAACACGAGAAGAGGAGTTGAATTGTGTTTGATAAAGTTGATAGTTTTTTACTAATTTGATTAAAGTTGATTGATTTTTATGAATTATGAAATAAGAAGCAACCGTGTTCAGAGACAACAATGAAAGCCTAAATAATTGGACACATATATTTATACTAATTCACCGCTAACTTGGCTACATCTAGTCCCCTCATTCAAAAGGCTTTAATCTATTAATCCAAATACCTTGAATTGCAAAGCTCCTAACCCTTGAAGTCAGTCGTCCTAAACAACCTTCCAGAATTTTGAGGAATTAACCACGTTGACTCTACAAGCCAAGTATTTTCCTAACAATCTGACAACTCCATATTGAAGAAGGAACTAAACCACTATCGAGTTCGATATAAAAGATTGGAACTTTAAGTGTTTGCTTCTTTTTATGATTTTCGATGATCTTCTTTTTTAGCCTTGAGTATCTACTTATAGATAAAATTACGGCTTCAACTTAGTCCTTGATTAGTTTTGAATTGTACTTTCATTCTTAGCTTGGTAAATAATGATCTTATTCAAAAATAGTTATGAACAAGATGTTTTATGATAATATATTGTTTAGTCAATTCTTTATTTCTGAATCCAATTTGACTAGTTCTTCTAGATTGATTATGTTCGTATTATGTTTAGATTGATTTTTTTAAATTCTTCAGATGGATTTAGTTTCTATTTTTTTCAGATTGAGTTTGTAACTTTTTTTGATTGATTATGTTCATATTTTGTTCAGATTGAGTTTGTAAATTTTTCAGATTGATACTATTCATATTCTTTTGTAGATAAATCTTGATCAAATCTTCTTCAAATCATGACCATATCTTCATTTCAACTTGATCAAAGATTTTCTTCTGAATCAAATCATATTTTAGATTTTCTTCAAAAACACAAATCTTCTTTCATACTCTGTGAAGTCAAATATATTGTTCTCATAAAATACTTTTGTTATCATCAAAACTCTAAGTATCAAACTAACTTGGTTCTAACACTTGTTTTGTGTTGAGGTTGCACCATAGTAAATTGTGCTAGTCTGTGTGATACCCTAAACCCGAAAATAACATTTGTAATAATATATACTAAATTATTTGAAGAAAACTTGCAGCGGATAAAGAAAATTTGTTAAAGAGAATAAAAATTTAATATCTAATTTAGGATATCACATTTCTCAAAAATAAAAGTAAAAACATTTTAAACATATTTTATCAATTAAAATAGTGCAATCTCGATAAACTTGATTTAAGTATAATTACTTGATTTAATTCTAAAAACTTACTAGTACTTCTAAGGTTTTTATACAAAAATTCGACTCAAATTAAATAAGTAAAATACAAATTAAAACCCTTATTCCCAGTATCACCAATCAGGAGGGTCCATTTAGTCAAACACAAACAATCAAGGAGGTGAGTTTCGAAATCATGATGACAGTATAATACAAGTAAGAAGAACACGTAAACAATCATAATAGAACCGTATCATTACACAAATATTCCATTAAGAAAATATCACATTCAAAGGTCAAAATCACTAAAGAGAAATCAATAGATTTCATTGTATCATCAAATTGTCTAAGAGAAATTATCACCACACACGATACATATTAATAACAATAAAACAATTACAATAAAATGCAATGCTATGCATGAGCTTAGACTCTAATTCACAATGTGGTACCATTCTAACGCTGAAGTACTTGGTTAGGAGGCTTGATACTATGCCACCATCTCGGTGGACGGACAATTAAAATTGGCTCTGTCCTCATAGATCCCCTCAACTCAACCCGAGACACATATACGTGACAGTCGAGGTAAACCTGTGTTGCATGGTAGCTCCCGACATTTGGAGTGCGACCTCAAAGTCACCTAGGAATTCCCCACTCGAATACCTCCAAGGTCTAACAATCTTGCCTTAAGGCTCGACAACAGACCACCACGATCAGGCTCATTCGGTTGTACTTCCCTTGAATCACTAGGCTTGTCAGGCCCTACCTATATGATGACAAAATAATCTCCACTTCACAAATTCTCAATATTTATTTTCTCCCCTCGTTGGCCTATGGTACTCCATTAAGACCTTCGTCTCAAACTCAAATTGGAATCACAATATTCTCATCACAATTTATAACACCACTATCATTAACCACACGTCATCACATATACCCATCACAATCTTATAACATCAATATCATCAATCATAAACCATCATATAGACTTATCACAAATATATAACATCATTGTTATTAATTATACATCCTCATAATCACATAAAACTTATCAAAATGCATCCACCTTTTATTATCACATCGCCTAAACATGTTTAATCAAACATATACATAAAATTCATTTGACATCCAATATCACAATAATATCAAATATCACACACTTAACAATAATAAATCAAATATCATAATAATATCAACTCTCATACATTTAACAAAATTAAATCAAATATCACAATAATATTAAATATCACACATTTAACAATAATAAATCAAATATCATAATAATATCAACGACCACACATTTAACGAAATTAAATCAAATATCACAATAATATTAAATACCACACATTTAATGAATCAATCAACATCTTATAAGTATTTCTAATCCATATTTTAATCTCACAATTTCCATTTTGCATATTAATTAATTTATCACTCAAAGGGCTACTGCCGTACGTAGCGAGCCCCGGATGAATCGTTGGGAAATACGGTTTTCCCGTTCATCTCACAATATGTTATACTCATGAATTCAAACTCTCTCTCACCCCTTACCTTATTTTGACGCTTTCACACATGAACATGATTCCACGAGAAAACAGCCTTTGTTCTTTGGCTTTTAGTCCTTCAATCGATCTAACTCGACAATTTATGGGTGAACGTTAAATTAAATTATGAGAAGACACTCTAAAAATTATAAAATAGATAAGTATAAGATCGACACTTTATATTAATTACTAAACCATATTAAATATATATCTATATATATATATATCATATTAAGTATATAAAAATAAAGAAAATCAAACACAATATTACCACTAGATAATTATTTATAAAATAAATAATTAAAATAAAATATCTTTAGAATTAAATAAATATAATTAAGTACACATTTAATATTAGTGAAACACATAAAAGAATATTATATTAATTGGGTGAGCGTATATACACGTAATATCGCATAAAATCTTATTATTCAAAATATTACACTAAAATACTATTATTTTTCAAAAAGAAATATATAATATAATAAAATAAAATATTTATCATTTATATGGCTCATTTGATATAATGTGTATCAAACTAGCACATCATAGAAAACATTCATATAACGAAAATTAATCACAAAGTTTATTAACATATATTTTATAATAATTTGAACATCAAATTAATTATTTAACATCCTATTTAATTAATAAAATAGTTTATCCTAAAATTTAGGGTGTTACAAACTACACCTAATTAAATAGTACTAGTTTGTGTTGAGACTATACTTGAAATTATGTAATTATGCGCACTCACATATAAGCATTGCATTATGGTGCTTTGTAATATGAGTCATTTTTGTTATATGAAGATATATGCATGCTTTATTTATCACCAAATAACATAACATACTTGCTAAATGTTATATGTTAAATGCTAATTTCAGCCGGTGACTCTTTATATTTTCTAATTTGGGTTGAAATTCCCTAGATTATGAGGGTCCGTGTACGCAAAGTTCAAGATGACGATGATGATGTAGCAAAGTCATGGGTTCAACCACAATCCCATTGTGGACTACTTGATGTAGCTAGTATGTCATGGTACCTAGTTGCCTTCATTTAAGAGTGTATGATCAATTTAGGGGCAGTTGGGTTATCGTAATTTGTTTTATTACTTACCTTAATGTAATTTATATTGGAAATAAAAAAGTTTAATTTTGAAAGTTTTTCTTTACTTTGGAAACGCATGTTAGTAAATTATCTTCAAAGGATTTTTGATAAAGTTTGATTTGAAAAAGGAAAATAAATACTAATAATTTAAGAGAGAGATGTTATATCTAAGTAAATATTTTGGAAAGAAAATACATTATCATTGTCAAAATTCAGGGTGTTACGCCATACATTTGACTGCCATACACTACCATACAATTTATTACTGGGACCAAACTTTATTAAAGTGGTGTGTTTTTATTATATTGTTTTTTATGATTTTTTTATATTGTTAAAATACAAACCTAAAACATAAACCTATACTTAAACCTAATAAATATTGAAGTCGTGAATTCTCTTCATTCACAACAAAAAAGTATATGTTATTACCTACGATCGATTTTGTCTTTACTTTCGAAAATTCTATAGATAACGTAAAATTATCCATGAATTAGTATGTAAAATTATCGGTAGTTAATTACTCATAGAATTTATGTGGATAATGAAAATCATTTAGAGTACGATTTTTTTTTTGCTTGGTCTATTTTTTAACAACTTCTTAAAATAAATTTAAAGCATAAAAAATATTATTCGAAAAATAAAGTCTAATATTATCTAAAGAGCGTTATCAAAATACACATAGTGATTACCACAAGTCACAAAATAAGGATAATTGACATTATCATAATTCTCAAAATAGGCATAATGCTATTGTAAGCAAAATATGTAGTCATAACTACTAAATAAAAATGACACTATAAATCAATATTATTCCTTGTTGTCATCATTATTAGACTCATCCTCATTATAATCTAGATGATGATGATGATGATATGATGACTCAACCTTTATCAAAGCAACACTTTTTGCCTATGTTGCTAGCTACATCTGGAGCTATGTAGTACATTGCTCTGTTTGTTGAACTTCCTCTCGTGACTCATTTTCTGCTACTTTTTCTATCTATGCAGCTATCTCGTCAAAGTGTTGAGATAAGACATTGGTGCAACCTCTAGATGGACGAGAAATTGATACTAGACTTGCGACATGAGGTGTATAAAACGAGGATTTATCTCCAACACTGTAGATATGTCCTTTATTCTTTCCCCCAATAGGTTGTACCCACATGTCAAAGAGAGCTGCGTGATTATCCACATTGATACCACTACTAGATGTTTCCCCACCTCATTGATACCACTACTAGATGTTTCCCCACCTTGGGAGGCCTACTACAACTTTCCTTGAAAGGTTTCTAGCTCAAATAGGAAATAATGTAACATAAAAGAAATTAATTTTATAAAAAAATACAAATTAAAGAATCAATTATTTAATTTTCCTAACATATATTTTTCTTGCTCTTTCATCATCCTAAGTGTTGTCCTTCTTCGTAGTATGAGTTTTTAAAAGACCTCGTCCAGTGTGGAATCACTACCTAGATCTTCAGCGTTACAAAAAATAAAAAATAACAAAACAATGAATAAGCAAAACAGCCTAACATTATCAACACATCGCAATGACCATGTTATGGACTTAAGTGAAATTGCATTTAAAAATAACAAAAGAGTAACACGGTAGAGAAAACTAAAAACAGTGAATAAGCTCTAACGTTTACACCATAAATAACCTTATCAACACCCTCACCCCATTACTATAAGTGAACAAGTCTCATTCTTTATGTTTCTTGCCTTTTATTAACATGGTTACATGATTCCAATTCTCTAAAACAGAATACACGCAGTCATAAATACATTGCATAAAACTATCATAATTCATGAAATAAACTTATAAATTACCACATTAGTATGATGAGAGATATATTTTTAAGCCATTAACACAACAACCAATTCAGTAAAACAACTTTAAGCAATCACAAACAATAGCACAACAAAACAATAAAAATAGTAAAAAGTAGGTATGTCCTTGAACTAAACATTAAACGATTACACAATAAACAAGTTAACATAAAAAGTGAAACCACTTTGGGTAGATGCACCAAATCTCCAAAGTAATAAGGTGATCAGTATAATCGTCTCTGAAGGTGCAAACACAAGAAATAATTGAATTGTGTTTTTTTAAGTTGGATTGTTTTTAATTATTTAATCAAGAACTGGTTTAGGTTGGTGATTTTAACTAAAATAGAGGCAGTATCAATCATGCTTAGGTAATCAGAGGAAATATTAAAGTAAAAATTGTAGAAGTAAAGTGACACAAGCAGAGTTATCTTGGTTCACCACCATCTTGATAGCAACATCTAGGCCCTTCATTTAGAAGGACTTAACCACCAATTCAAATCCTTGAATTACACAACACATGACCCTACTAGTAAGTCTTCTCAAAAAAAACTTACACCTACAGACTTTTTGAGGCAAACAAACACCACGACCCTACAAGTCAAGTCTTCTCACACAACCTAAAAACCACTGATTATGGAAGGAAACTACACCTTGATCCTACAAGTCAAGTATTCTCAACACAACTTGAAAACCAAATATTGCTAGAGGAACGTTAAAGCTACAATCGTGCTACGTTGAACAAGTTTGGAACGAATAGTGTTTTGCTTCTACTAAGCAGATCGTTGCAATTGATTTGTCACACTAAAATACTTATGAAATATTTCTAGATCTTGAACCTTTGAACTTTTAATACATGAGAGATTTGAGCTCTCAAAAGTTTTTCTGAATTATATGGATTTATGAATTTATGAGTTTGTGGTTTCTTCTTCAGCCTTGAGTATCTATTTATATAATAGATTACGTTTTCACTTTTGTTTTTGTAAAATTATGATCATATATTTCTTGTGAACAAATAATGAATGTATCTTCTTGTGAACAAACTATGATTGTATCTGCTTGTGAATAATTATAAGTGTTTCTTCTTGTGAATAATTATGAGTATATCTTCTTGTAAATAATTGAGTGTATCTTCTTGTGAACAAATTATGAGCATATCTTCTTGTGAGAAAATTCGAAGCATATCTTCTAGTGAACATATTTTAAGTATATCTTTGACCATATCTTCTTGCAAAGAATATTTTGACATTATCTTCATGTTAACATTATTTTGACCATATCTTCTTGTAAACACTATTTTGACCATATCTTCTTCTGAACAATATTTTGACCATATCTTCTTCTGAACAATATTCTGACCATATCTTCATTTGACATTGTTCAAATATTTCCTACATTTAATCTTCAGAGGCATTCTTCATACCCAGATATCAGAGGCATTCTTTAGATCCAAACTTCACAGCCAATCATTAGAGGTAGTCTTTGTAACCTTCAGAGACACATTGCTTTCAGATGCATATGTTTAGAGGCTGACACGTATGCTTTTGTGTTCCTCTGATTTTATCCTTTGGTCACTTCCTCCGGTTGCTTCCTCTAGTACCTTCCTCTGATTTTCTTGTTCTAATTGTTGCATACTTAATGAAACTATTAATCCAAACAAATTGTTATCATAAAATACCTTTATTAATATCAAAATAATAAGAGAAGACCAACTTAGTTCCAACACAAGGTACAAGTGGGTCATTTGGGATAATATCATTCTATGTAAGTAACTAAACAATTATTAAGGGAGTTGGTTTTTGAGGGGAATGCATACTTTTTTTTTCTTTTTCGAATTATGAAAGATATAATTTTTTTTTTAAATAAATTGTATAACTGAGACGTTTTAGGATTGTTTACTGTATTATTCTTCAAACAAAATTAAAATCCTAAACAAAATTATCCCTTCCGAACCCCTCAACAACCTAACTCCCAAACATACCCTTAAACATTCATGTTCGTGAACTAGTGTTCCCCATAGACCACACTAAACTATCATGTAACAAACTCTCGCTATAGCAAGACCAAAAATATTAGAATAACAAACTCTCATTCCATCAATGCAATAAAACTGATATTACACAACAATACCAAGCAAACGTCTAAAATCAATTATTACATCAAATTTACAGAATTATCTTTCTAATAAAATAGATACAATACTCACATTTAGATTTAACATTCTATAACCCCAAATAAACACTGTCAAACTCTAATAAAGGAGTGTTCTCTATTAACACAAATTCTAACATAGCTATCATGAGAGAATGGAGAGACAAGACAAGGGAAAGTGTGAAACTTTTGGGGTTGTTGGATTGGAGCATGATTTTTGTTTATGTGGACCAAGTGAGGTGTTTTATTCATATATTACTCCTATTAAAGAAATCCTCAAATCATAAGTGGGGGATGGTGCCCACATAAGTGTAAAGGTGGGTCATTCCTTGGTGTTACCCATCTGAAACAATTAAGAATTCAGTTTTTATTTTTATTTTTAAATATCATATCACGGGCGATATTACTTTGATGAAGTATTGACTACTCAAATCACTTATTACATCAGATGATGACCCGTAAATTATAAATAAACTTATTTAATCTAAATACTATTAGTTCAAAAGTAGTTTTAGCTACAATTCTATGGTTGAAGTTTTGATGATAACAAAAACAAAAAAATAAATAAATAAAGAACATTTGTACCCTAACTATATTTACTAAGTGTGCATATTAAGTTAAAAGATAAATATTTATATTAATAGTTCTCTATTTTAAGGTAGCATAAGTTACAAGTAAATTAGAGATAATGATCTAAGTGTTTCTAAAGACACACAAATATTATCATCTAATAAATAAGTAATTATGTCTATTAAAAGAGCAAGTCGTAATATAGCAATAAGAAGTATTCTGATATGTAGTTCAAGTCAAAGCGTTACCAACATGTGTTATGATATAAGCTAGATCTTCTAATGAACAAAAAAAAAAAAAGAGAGAATCTACTAAACAAATTAAGTTCTCAATGACTTTGAAGAAGTTGTTAAAGTTGTGCCACTAATACAAGCAACGATCTGAATGATCTGCCTCTAATAAGGGAGTCAAGCAAACTAATTGTCTGCCTCTGATAAGCGCGTCAAGCAAAATGATCATCTATCTTTGATAAGTGTCAAGCAAATTTATTTTCTGTCAATGATGAGTGTATCAAGTACAATGTATTGTCTAACTCATCTAAAAGTCAACGCTCTAGAAAGTCAAAGATCAAAATAGTTAACGTTCTAAAGAAGACAAATTTATCGCAATAGTTAGTGCTCTGGTCAACATCTTGAATTTGTTAAACTGCCTAAAAATTTATGTAACATCACTGATATCTAACCTCTTAAAACTTAAGATTCTCATAATCAATCATGAGTATATATATATATATATGGATACATCTTAAAGATCGATCTACCTTAAATGGTGATTAAAGATCTCCAATGATAATATTATCAAAAGACACTTCTTCTCTCTATTAAGAAGAACTCCAAAAGTCAATAGTGTGTGTGAGAGAGAGAATGAAAGAGACAATATGGTAAGAAGAAATTCTATAAAAGCCATCATCGCACCAAAAGAAAAGTATAAATTAAAAATCATCTCAATTGAGAATTATTAGAATTGATATAAGCCAGTCAAATTATTTTCACACACTTGTACTAATATAGGAAAATCCTCCGAATGAGAGTTTGAATTCTACAAACAAACTTTGTGTCAAATCATACACAAATTAGAAATAATGTAAGCCTGATAATGGCAAAAAATTTCTCACCCCTAAGAGGTACCTATAGCCGTAAAATAACACTTATGAACCTCAACGGTTGGTTGCTAGAAAGTTGAAGAAGAGTTCTGACAATGACAACTCGGAGACACTAGAGAACAATACTCAAATTCTAAAGAGACAAAGTAAGGAATAATTGTATGCTATTAATTGAAATAGTGAATTAAGTAATTGACTGTACAAAGGCAAAATCTTTTTGTAAGGGGAAGACTAGATATAGCAATAGTTTGTTGTGAACTATAAAAATATATGTATTTTGTTTATCTCTTTCTATTTTTCTCATCTTAGTTCTTTATGATTGATCCTTATTTTGACTAAACCTGTTTTATAAGAGTAAGTTGAATGTTTGAGTAAATAGTAGTTTTATCTAAAGCAATCTAAGTATCTTTCTGAAATGGAAAAACACAATTCAAACCTCTCATTTTCTTGTGGTTTTTAGCACCTTCAAATACTACACACATTTAGATAAATGTTTATACATGTTCTTGTTACTCATGAAATCATCTACATTGAACTCTAGAAAGGGGTGGAATAGAGTTTGAAATTTTGGAAAAATTATTTTTAAAATTTTTGAGTTGCACAGTAGAAACTAATATATTAGAACATAATTATAACTATTATATTAGAACGTAATTATAACTAGATTATAACACGCGTGCTGCGCGGATATTAATTAATTTTATAAGTTTTGTAAGTAATATTTTATATATTATAAATATAGTTATCTTATAATATTACTTTATTGATTTGTAATAATTAAATATGATTAGGAAAATTAAAATGAGAGAAAATTATGTTTATCACAATCATCTAATTTAATTTTTAAAATATTTTATAAAATTTGTATGATAATTTATTATATAGGATAATTGTTTGACTCATTGTACTATGATTGTTAATTTAATTCTCAACATATAATGGTACTTGGATTTATTTGATGAAATAAAATGTAAAATACAAACCCAAAAATAAGATGTAAAAATTTAAAAATATGATTGAAAATTTAATATTTTTATTTTAAAAAAATTATAATATTGAATTATATTGTAGCGTAGTCTAAATTTATTTGTTTTATTAGTATGATATTTTAATTGTGAGCATGAGAAGTTGTTGTAAAAAAAAAAATTAGTGAATATATTTCATCAAGAGTTTGTAAAAAAACATATATAATAGATAATAGTTTTTAATAATTGAAAGTAACTTTTTTAATAATTTTTCATATATTCGTATTTTATAATTAT
>JBBPBS010001045.1:4101285-4186996 GCA_037974835.1 Cicer judaicum | reverse complement strand
CAAATAGAAATTATATTTTTATATTATAAAACGTTACTAAAAAAATTGATTAACATAAATTGAAAGTAACTATAAATAGATTGACATTAATGAGTAATTAAATTTTTAACGTATAAAATTATTACTCACCATAATCACCATAAGGAGAATAATATAATTGTCCATGAAAAGAGTATTAAATAAAGAGCATTTATGTCGATATTTAAAAGTGATTAGTCGATTTTTTATATTGAATTTAATGATTAATAATATAAATTATTAGTATTGGTAAATGACTAATAATATTATAAATAATTATAAATTTATTATAAAATAACTTATAAAATAATTTGATAATAATATAAATTATAAATTTATTATAAAATAATATTATCAAATAGATTTTGGAGGTATGAAAGAAATTGTGGAAGAAAGAGGAAAAATAGAGTAAGATTAAAGGAAATTAGGTATTGAGAGCATGATTGAGAGGGGGAGAAAGGAGGAGAGGTCCACATCAGCTTTTTGGCTGATGTGGAAAATATTTGTATAGGTGGCATTCATTCGAGGCTGAGGTGGCATTCGGAGGTCTGTTTTAAATATATATATAATAGATAATAGATGCTCAAAACAAAATTCTATTCAACATTCAATACAAAGACAACATTTTAAAGCAGAAAGTCTTATTACAATGTTTCTATCAATTTGAACAAAAACATATTTTCTACCAAACTAAAAAACAAAATAGAAAATCAAGAATAAAGTAAAAAAAAGCAAAAAGTAACGAGTTAGAGTTATAAAGATTAACAGAACAATTTATATAGGTATCTTTATTTTGTCCTCACTCGTAGAGTACATCATGTCTTTGTTCAAATGAGTTTGAGTTTTCTTCCTTTATTATTGTTGTAAATGCTTACATAATCCTTTAGTGGAAGTTACAAATACTTGTATAGACGACCTTTTCTTTCTAAAACACTATTTACACAAAATCTTGGAACACACTCTAAATTTCTGAAACACATACATATCTTCAAGATGAAGATTACACTTCAATCTTACAAGATAGAGACCTAGAAATCCTATAGAAGTTTTTTGAAGAACACCTTCTTTAGTCTTCGATACAGAATCCACCGATATCATCTCCATGGTTTCTATATAGAATATACACACTTATGAATGTTATCCCTTTGGTGTTATTTATCATTTCACTAGTCGATTGCATATTCGACTTGATCAAGAAAGAGTTTTCAATCTACTATATGATCTTGAATTCTTTAGTATGGCGAATGAGTCAAATTATTGTGTTTAGAGATGATGAGAAAACCTTTATATAATGCATGAAATAAGTAACCAAATGAAAAACAAGTTCTAAGAAAATAACCAATTTGTAGCTGTCATAACAACCTTAAAACTATCAAATTTAAAGTTCACGAGTTTTATGAGTCAATTCATCAGATAGGTGAATCGACTCGCGTTGATTCAAAAAATCATATTAGAAGTTTGAAGTTGTGTGAATCAATTCACACAGTTTTAAGTCAACCCAAATTACCCCTGACCTTGCTGATGAGTTGATTCATACATGGGTAAGTTAATTTACAAAGTCAAAAACAATTAGAAAATGACTTGAAATGAGTTTCATAGATACTGATTGAATATGATCATGCTTCAAACTTGATGCATGCTAAAACACATGTAAATATGCTTATGCATGACAAAAATTTATTTTTTGATTAAGTGGTTCTAAGCAAAGATTAGAGAAAGAGAATCTACAAAACATACAATTAAAGCACCATCTAGACTAAGTAAGATGACATCACTCAAAAAATAAATTAAGTCTAAAAAAACTGACAAGGACACACATTACAATTACAATTCATACTAGTGTCATTCAACCAACAATGTCTTGCCACATCACATTAAACAACTATTATTTTTTCATCCAATTTAATATTCACACATGTGATCAAGAACATGCTTCAAACTCATACTTTCAAAGTGCAACTTTCTTCTCATTTTTCCAAAACGTACCTTATAGATGCGGAAATCAGGCCTGATTAGTTGAGATAATCAAGGTTACTGTTAGGTTAGTTAATCGAGAAGTATCATTAACTTTATCCCTTTCGATTTCAAGGAAAAATGCATATGGATATTTCCAACTTGATGGGCAAAAGAAACAAGAAATTGAGTCAATCAATGGGCGCCACGAATTCCCTCAAAAAGATAGTTATCTCGCACTACCTGTAAAATTAACCGAGCACGATTCCATGTCTATAGGCCACGATTTATGGCCGATGTGATTAACTTTCCCTATAAATACTAGTACTTGTAATTTTTTTTACACGCAATCAATCAAAACAAACTTTTTATGTTATCTTTATCAATTATAAATTTACTTCATTCTATACATTTTGTAGTTCAGTAGCTTAAACACCCACACTAAACTTAATTAACATTGTTTGGAGTAGTTACAAAACCCATATAACTGAGGAGTATAGTTCCATCCTCAACGTATTCTTTTGAAGAAAAAAGGAAAAATTGAGAATAGTTGAGCTTGTTTGATTGGGCTTTTAAAAATTGTATTTTACTTTTATATAATAATAAAACTAAAAAATCCATTTGGCATTACTTTTTATATTCAATTGTTTTGATTTTCAATTTTTAAAAATAGAAAAATGGAAGCATCTTTTTGATATTTTACTTCTCTATTTTGAATTTCAAAAGCACACGAAGAATTGACACATTTTATTAATGGCATTAATATGTTATTTTTCATTTTTTATTTTGTGAGTCGATGTGTTGGAAAGTATTCATGTTTGAGTGTTTTGTTGGTAAATATTATTATTAACAATACTTAAGTGGTGAAATTTACACCTACTAATTGTAAATGATTCTTGATTTGAACATGTGTCCCCATATAGAATACTTTTACAATAATCATATAAGTTGTACTTACCAACATCAATAAATTTTTCTTTATCAATTATAATATAATAAATTTTAAATATGATAATTAAATTACGATCTAATAAATACTCAAAAAAAATATTTATAAAAGTAAAAGTTAAAATAGGCACTATTCTAGTAACCACATCTACCATATAATTTAATTTGATATAAAAATTAATTAATTTACCAGCTATGAAGATATCAAATATTTATATAAGAATGTCCACTCATTTATCACAAATACTATCAAAAAGTTAAGGATTAAATATGTTTACAAAATTCTAAACATCTCTTCCACACAAAAATTAAAATTTTATAAAAATAAGTGAATTAAATATATTATTTAAAACATTAAATGTGAAAAACAATTTAAATGAATGATTTCCATATAAACATAATAGTTTTAAAATATTTGAGAAAAAGAAAGGTGTAAGACGATTATATACGTAAAAAAAAATAATCAATTACAACAATCTCTCTTGTTTAAAATATATCAATTTGCTATATATATATATATATCATGAATATTTACTTATTATTACTTAATTTAATAAAATGTATTTTAAAATTGTGATTACCTATCTAATTTTTTTCATTTTGTTATCTCTAGAACTATTTTGAAAAATAAGATTACCAAACACAATTGTTTGTTATTCTTCTTCTTAAAAGATTTTAAAAACTAAAATGAAAAACTGACAAGCCCCCTTGTCTGAATCTTTTTCCAAACGACAAAATGTAAAGTACCCATTCACACGCAATACCTTTGTCTCTTGCTATATAATTAGAGCTTGTTTCTTAATTAATATTTTAATGATTTGCTCGGAACAAATGTGTCCTCACACATCAGTTTGTTTCCAAAACAAAAATGTACCTTACCTCTAAACTATTATTTCCCTTTTGGGATTTTTCCCTATGTATCATGAAAGGTAAAGAATGTAATTAATATTTTTGTTGTTGTTAAAAACACAAGATTGATATTTATGAGCTGAAGGGTCAAAAATACTATATTGATATAGTTAAGAGACGCTTCATAATGATTTTATGTTTTGTTAATTAAAGAGTTTATAGAGCTTCATATTTACTAAAAATTGATTAATTCATGTAACATAAAGAATTGAGTTTTTTAAAGAGTTTATAGAGCTTTTCATATGTACTAAAAGTTGTTTTAATTGATGTAAACAAAGGGTTGAGTTTTTTTATACTATAAAATGGTTACAAAACCATCTGTTTTTTAATTACATGCCAAAATGAGGAAAAATATGATTGAAATTTTGAAGTTTGTTTGTGCTATGATGCTCTTTCTTTCCCTATTTCTCGCACGTAAGATCTTTTTCGCACTCATCTTAATTTGGTTCTTTTCATCGTAAACAATATTTGATCCCCCATTAATAATATTCTTTTATTTTTGTTTTATCACAGCCTCTCTCCAATGTAAAAATAACGCAGATTGTCCACATGTGTGTCCCAAATATGCATATTGCAGTTTAGAAAGTTGTTATTGCGGTTATTAGGGAAGTGGAAAAGTCATATTTCTTTGGTACAAGTAATTATTTTACTTCTAATTCTATAATTATATTTTACTTTAATATTTTTACTTTTAATAATTTTATTCACACAATAATTTATACATTTCTAACATTTAAATTTCTAGTACAGGTTCAAAAGCCAACGAATAATACAATCCACGTGTCGTTTCCATTATTATTTACAAGACATGATCATCAAGAATATTGCTGAATAATTATAATCAGCTTCTTCATAGTTTTGTTGTTTTGGTTTTTTTGCTTTGTGGTGGTGTCTTGATTTAGTGTAATTTTAATATTTTGACGCTTTTAATATTATAGTTTCGGACATATGGATATTTAGAAGTCATGGAGTTTTTAACTTTAATATTCTTAATCAATATAATTTCAATTAATTTAAACAAATAAATATATTTTTATGTAAAATAATATAGAAACTAACAAATAAAAGCAATAAAATTACGTGAAATAATTAATGAGTAAGATAAGACGTATTTCTAATTAAAAAAGTAGTGTTTTACCGTAAGAAAATTGTGTTAAGCTCTGTCAGTATTTCTTATGCAAAAGAGTGGTCTTTTTTCCGGCTGATTTTGCATCGAATGTTGACAAAAAAAAAAAGAGTGGTCTTTTTGGTGGAATTTTTCAATGGATTTTAGTACTCTTGTAAAATCTTCGTGAATAAAGTTAGTTCATGCCACAAAGTTTGAGTAAAAATATGTAGAAAATATTATAGTTAAATTTGAGGGAAGCTCCCAAATAATTTTCCTACAAATAAATAAGTAAGAATAAATAAAATATTTTTCTGGTAAGTAATCATTCTTATGATGTTTATACAATTAAATGTTAACAAACATATACTCTAAAAGGACACTCTGTATCACCTTCCAGACATGACCACCTTCCACATTATATACGTTGGAAACTCTCATATCCTCTACATCTTTCAAAACCCTAATATCATCTACATACTGTGTGCGGCCATCTACGTTGTCTCAGGTATTTTTTAATTTGTTTTTGTCAATATCCTCTACCCTACTTTTTTAATAATTGAAAACTAAAAATTGTTATATATATATATATATATATATTAAATCTCTTCTACACATATATACACATGATCTGTTATGTTTTGAAATTGCCAAAAATTGTCAAAAACTCATACCACATGATCTGTTCTGTTTTGAAATTGTTAGTTGATATTGGTTTCTTTTTGAAACTTGTTGATATGTTTTGAAAGCTTATTAGTTTTGTAACTGCATTTATATAGGTGGTATAATATGGATAGGAAATGGATGTCAGCCAATCGATTGTCAAAAGAGTATGAAGTTGGAGTGAAGGAGTTTGTTGAGTTTGTAGTGAAGAATGCAAAAGATCCAAATAGAGTAGTTTGTCCTTGTTTAAAATGTTGTTTTGGAAAACGTGTTAGAGAAGATGAATTAGAAGGACATCTAGTATGTAATGGAATTGATCAAAGCTACACCTGTTGGATAAGACATGGTGAGAAAAAAAAAAGGAAACATTAATTTTGAGAATAGTTCGACACATGCTTCAACTGACTTCGATACAGATACATATGAGCCGGACCGAGTTGATGAGATCGCAAAAGCAGTTGAAGAAGATCTTTGAGACTGTCCTAAAATGTTTGAAAGTTTGTTGAGTGATGCAAAGAAAGAATTATATAATGATTGTACTAAATTCACAAGACTGTCGGCGATATTAAAGTTGTACAACTTAAAAGCGAGTAATGGATGGTCAGATAAAAGCTTTACAGAATTATTAACACTCATAAAAGATATGTTTCCAGATGATAATGAACTTCCCAGTCGAACCTACGAGGCTAAACGAATTTTGTGTTCTATTGGCATGAGTTACGAAAGGATTCATGTGTGTCCTAACGATTGCATTTTATTTCGAAATGAATATGAACTACTTAAGGCGTGTTCGAAATGCAATGTCTCTCGATATAAGAAGAAAGAATCTACTCCAGCAAAAGTCGTGTGGTACTTTCCTATAATACCAAGATTTAGGCGCATGTATCGCAGTGAAGAAGATTCAAAACACTTGACATGGCATGCAGATGAAAGAATTAGAGATCGAATGTTTCGACACCCTACAGAATCCCCACAATGGGCAAAAATTGATCATGAGTATCCTGAATTCGGGATAGAGTCAAGAAATCTAAGACTTACACTTTCTACTGATGGAATGAATCCACATGGTCTTCAAAGCATCTCACACAGCACGTGGCCTGTGATTTTGGTAATATATAACCTACCTCCATGGTTATGTATGATGCGTAAGTTTATGATGTTGTCTCTGTTAATTTCTGGACCCAAACAATTGGGGAATGATATCGACGTATACTTGACTCCTCTAATCGAAGATTTAAAATGTATGTGGGAGACAGGTGTGGAAGTTTATGACGGGTATAAGAAAGAATGTTTCAATTTGAGGGCTATGTTGTTTGACACAATTAATGATTTTCTAGCATACGGTAATTTATCAGGATATAGCATTAAAGGTCAGTGTGCATGTCCTATATGTGAAGAGAGTACAAATTGGATGCGGTTGAAACATTGTAAGAAGAATGTGTTTCTTGGACATCGTAGATTTTTACCTTATAGTCATTAGTATCGTGGGTGGGGAAATGCATTCAATGGAAAATCAGAGGAAGGTAAAGCTCCTTTAGCACCGACTGGATATCAAATACTTGAAAAAGTACAAGGAATGACCAATAAATTTGGCAAACCTTTTGCGGGAGAGCTAGTCAAAACTGGGTGGAAGAAAAAATCAATTTTCTTTGAATTGTCATATTGGAAGTCATTGTATATAAGACATTTCCTTGATGTGATGCATATTGAAAAAAATGTATTTGATAATGTTATTGGTACATTACTCAATGTTCCAGGAAAGTCTAAAGATGGCATCAACGCAAGATTGGACTTGGTCGATATGGGAATAAGAAATGAATTGACTCCAGTAAAGAAAGGAAATCGCACATATCTACCTCCAGCCACTCATACTCTATCTAGAAAGGAAAAAATTGTTTTATGTAAATTTCTACACGAAGTTAAAGTTCCAGAAGGATACTCTTCGAACATTAAAAATTTGGTTTGTATGAAAGACCTCAAGTTAAAAGGTTTGAAGACCCATGATTGTCATATTCTAATGGAGCATTTGCTACCAATAGGTATACGTTCCATTTTACCTGAAAAAGTTCGACTAGCCTTAAGTAGATTATGTTTCTTCTTTAGGGAAATTTGTAGTAAAGGGATCGACCTTCAGAAATTACCGACATTGCATAGCGAAATTGTTGTTACTTTGTGTGAGCTTGAAATGTATTTCCCACCATCGGTTTTTGATATAATGGTTCACCTTACTGTTCATTTGGTTAAGGAGAAACAACTTTGTGGGCCAGCTTATATGAGATGGATGTATCTGATAGAACGATATATGAAAATATTAAAAGGGTACGTAAACAGTAGAAGTCGACCTGAAGGTTGTATTGCTGAACGATACATTGTTGAAGAGGCTGCTGAATTTTGTACTGAATATCTGTCCAATGTTGAATCCATAGGGCTTCCCATGTCTCGTCATTCGGGAAGAATATCAGGAGAAGGGATAATTGGAAGGAGACTGCTGACTATATTAAGGACATAATGGGCGGACACAATTGTATGTTCTGCACAATGATGATGAGGTTCAACTGTATGTTACAATACACATGGATCAGTTATCTCGTTTGAACATGAATAGGAATTAAAATTGGATAACTCAAGAGCACAATCGAAGTTTTATAACATGGTTAAAAAATCACATAAAGTCAAAATTTGATATAGACCCCAGATCAATTTCGTAGAGATTGAGGTGGCTAGCAAATGGTCCGAGCTTACATGTCTTTTCTTACACTAGTTATGTTATTAATGGCTACACATTTTATACCAAAGAACAAGATGGTCAGACCACTATGCAAAATAGTGGAGTCACTCTCGTAGCTGAAGCGATGCATGTCTCCAGTGAAAAAGACAAAAACCCAATATATGCAAATCACAAAGGCTGTCGGGTAATAAAGCTGCCAAACCACAAAGGCTGTCGGGTAATAAAGCTGCTGTCAAACTTGCAGCAAGAAAAAAAATGGATCGGGGAAAATCGGTCGCCGCTGCTGCTCCTAAATTAAGTCAGCCATGCCTTGGTAAATACGGGGTGTGTCTTGACATCCAAGTAAAAAAGAACATGGGCAGCATAGACGATTTGCGCATCGTACCCATGAATAAAGATATATTCGGAGATGAGTATGATGAATTTCTCGAAAAGGAGCACATATATGAACTTCTTGAACATAAGGAGCTCAGTGCTACTGTAATGAGCTTGTACATAAGGTAAAAAATACTTTTAATTTAATTGCATTTATTGGTAATTAATTAAATGTATTGGTAATTAATCTAGTTTAAAATTTTGACAAAATCTGATATCTGCACCGATTGATTATCTTTTGATTGGATTGAGTTCTAAATTCATATTTTTTTCATTTACCCTAAACTAATCCGATATAGAACGGGTTGAGTTGGGTTGGATTGATGTTATACATAAATAATAACTTCATTTTTATTTTACGGGAGAAATATAAATAACAACAATAGCAATTTAATTGACTGAAAATATATTTAATACTTGAATGTCTCAAAAATCATAAAATTTCAATCACATTATTCAATTCTTTAAAAAAGCCAACAATCTCTCACAAAAAAAAAATCCAACAATTTTCAAATACAAAAATAAATTCAACAAACTTTAAATACATAGGTAAAACCAATAGTAAATCAATAAAATATGAAAATTCATCAATTCTAATCAATGACAACTTCAAGTCTAAACACTTAACAAGTTCCTCAAATTATAAAAGGGAACAATTGGGAATTTGCAATTATAAATATCAATAATAAAAGTGAGGAGATAAAGAAGGATAAATAATAAATAAGTAAAATATGCATGAAACAAAACAATAACAAATACCTTAAGATGTAGTAGTTATTGTGTTAAGCTCAACAACAATCATTCCAACATCAATTGTAACTAATTCATCCAACTCTAAAATTTTATATACAATTCACAATCTCATTAGCACGCCAAATGAATAAAAGAATAAACAAAAATAATGGAAAATCAATTTGAAAGTTGAAATAAAATATTCATACTTGACTCAATCTTTTGTAGTTCAACCAACCCAGTTGCTAAATCAATTTTTTTAGGAGATTTGGTCCAATTTTGAGTACAAATCAAAACTTCAATAGTAGTGGCATTTAATGAACTACAAAATGAATTGAGAATTGGACCTCCTATACTAAATGTCGATTTAGATGATACAGTAGACATTAGAATAGCCAAAATATATATAGTTATGCGAGAAAGAACATGGTATTTATTTGTTTTTGTTTTTCATTTAATAATGTCAAATGTAGGGGAGTCCCTTTTAACACCATCCTCTGAATACCTATCGAAATCACTTTTTTGCAATTCACCCTGTTTCTTTTTTCATGTTAAATCTAAAAAAAATTTCTCAATCATCCTCATCCCCCTTTTCAATGTTAGACTATGAGTACATGTTGAGATTCAAGGTACTAGAATCACTAGCTTCATTAGTAATGAGATACAAAACAAAATAGTGTTCAATCAATTTACTGATGAGACTTTTTAGTTTTTCCATCATATCGTCGAAGTTATTAGTGCCATACATTCTTTTAAAACAAAACTCAATATACTCAAGCTTATAACGGAAATCAAGAAAAATAATAACAAGCAGAAGAAAATTTACCTCACCACTATCAAAAAATTTGTTGAATTTTACTTGCATATTTAAAGTAATCTTTTTCAAAACAACATCAGCTGCTTAAAAAAAGAATTTAGTCAATGTTTTCAAAAGTAATTTTACTTGCATATTTGTTCTTCCATTTAGTCAATGTTTTCTGAAATTCAATCAGCTGCTTAAAAAAAGAATTGGCTGTAACATGTAATGACCCAAAAAAAGAAATAGTCACTTCATAAAAAGTCTTCAAAAACTTCACAAAAACACGCAAACATTCCCATAAACTGCATGCTCACATTGTTTAGCATTATCCAACATAAAAAATATGGAGTTCCACATAGTTTGTACATCAAGTGTTACCATTGCTTTAGAACATACATTCACAACTTCTGCACATTTCTTAAAAGTACCCAACCTACTAGGAGAAGACTTAACAATCTTACATGCAACCCTTATTTTAGCCATTGATGAGTCAATTTCCTTCAAGCCATTGATGACAATCAAGTTCAATACATGTGCACTACATATTATACATAAGTACTCCTCATTAAATAAAGTATGATATTTCCAAATAATCACGCCTCTATTAAAATATGCAATAGCCAAGTTGTTAGCACTTGCATTATCAACAGTAACATAACAAGTAGACCTAATCCCCCACTATTTCATGAAATTTTCTAAAGTTATCTCTATGGTTTCACCTTTGTGGTCGGAAATCAAACCAAAACTTAATATCCTCTTATTCAAATTCCACTCATCATCAATATAATGAATTGTGACACACATATAATTCATATTTTGGATCGATGTCGATGAATTAGTGGTCAAAGACACCATTTGTTTATTTACAGACAACAAAAATTTCCTTCTCATCAAAATACAATTGCAAGCAATCTCTAGCAACAGTAACACGGGAAGGAATTTCAAATCTAGGTTGAGTCTCACTCATGAATTGTTTGAACCCATCATTTTGAACATATTTAAAAGAGAGTTTGATCAATAATTACCATCTTTGCTAGTGCTATTCTAGTTCTCTCTTGATTAAATTCAACAAGTTTAAAACTAACATTATTAAGGTCATCATCATTTTCCTTTCCAAGAACAATTGTCTTTTGTTTCTTATCAACTTGCCTATTTGGAAATCACTTATTTATATGTCTAAGCAAGTCTAAGCAAGTTAGTGGTTCCACTTATTTAAATCACTTATATATATATAATGTGTACACCTTCCCACAAAACTTACATGTACATGTATCATTTTCCTTATTAAAATGTAACCAAGCACTCGAAGTGGCTTTACTAGATTTTCTTTTGGTTACCTTGTTTGCATGAGCTGACAACAATGGTGAGAGGCCTAAATCTTGTGCTTGTCGTGATGAAGCTTCTTGTTCTTGTGTTGAAAATTGATTAGAAGTTTTTTGTACTCGTTCCATTTGTCTCAAATCTATGCAGTGATATAGTTAGAAATTTTCAAAAGTAAATGAAAAGTAACTGGAAATAGCACTGCTACTTAGTCCACCGCATTACTTTCATCATTATACACAATCCACCAACAATTTTAGTTTACTAAGCTACCATAATTTTTTAATATTAGTGTTTCATTTGTTTATTTTTAGAGTACTTACTATTTTCAAATAAAATACTACAAAAAAATGTTTAATATATTTAATTGTAAACAAATTTAAACTAGATTCATGATATTAATATTTTTTTTAAATATTAATCGATTAATATTAAACACAATTGATATTGAACACTATGATGAAATGTTTGTAAAAATATATAACGATTATTGATTAATTTGAATATTATATTTGATGTTCGAATACGTTGAAAATTTATTTATTATTTTATCTAAATAAAAAAAGACTATAACAAAATATAACATTTAAATAAATAATATTTAACTCAAATGAAGCTTTCTTTGTGACAATTGTTTTTGATAAAATGTCTTCACAATCGTATTTATTGTATTTTAATTTACTTAATATTTTATCATCTAATAGATTTATTTTATTACATAAAATTCAATTTATCATTAAAAAAAACTGATTTGCTAATTGTTCAAGTATATGTTGACGACATAACCTTTGGATCAACAAATGAAAAAATGTGTGCGAAAGTTTCAAATCTCATTCAAAATGAATTTGAAATGTGTATATGGGATAATTGAGATATTTTCTTGGCTTGCAAATCAAACAATATGAAAATGGAATATTTATATGTCAAGAACAATATATCAAAGATTTTTTTAAAGAAATACAAAATGAATGAAGCTAAAGCAATGACAACTTCCATACATCCATCCTTTAATTTGGACAAAGGTGAACAAGGAAAATCCATCTCTGAAAAGAAATCTAGAGGAATGGTAGGCTCATTGCTATATTTAACTACAAATAGGCCAAATATTGTGTTTGTAGTGGCATTATGTGCTAAATTTTAATCATTGCCTAAAGAATCTCATTTATCTACTGTAAAAAGAATTTTTCGTTATCTTGTTGATACCACTGATCTTGGCCTTTGGTAAAGCAAATGAACTCATTTTGATCTTGTAGCCTACTATGATGTTGATTTTGTTGCGGATAAAATTGAAAGAAAAAACACAAGTGGTGTTATACAAATGTTCCCATTTATTGTGATAATACAATTGTTGTGTAATAAACCCCATTCAACATTCAAGATCAAAACATATTAAAATAAACCACTATTTTATTAGAGATCATGTTAATAAAAAGGAAGTTGAATTAATCTTTGTTGACACCAAAATTTAACTTGCTGACATTTTTACTAAATCTCTAGTTGAAGATAATTTTAATTTCATTAAATAAAAATTACAAATTATCAAAAATACAAACTATCTCTTTTGAAAAGCATGATCAGATTGTTCTAGTCTTTACGGAGAACGATCTTCGTTTTCTTCCTCTTTGCACCAGTCTCCGTGTGTGTATGTATGAAACTTGAGTGAAAAAATTTCATAATTTTAATTTACAAAGATGGAAGTAACGAATTTTTCGTCTTTTCAAAAAATGGCTATCATAGCCTCATCATAACCTACTTTCCTCCTTCCTAATATCACTACTCATTTCTCAACCACCCACTTCTCACTGGTACAAAATTGAGCTTTTAATACAGTAGATTTAAGTCGTTTATCTGCCACCAGACTTAACAAATGAGGCAGAGATATATTTAAATCGGTTTACCCTATAAACGAGTTAATAATTTGAGGCGGTGGCAATTTTATAAATATGTGAAACATGGTTAACACGGTTATATTGAGAATCGACTTAATAGATACTTTGTGGCTAAATCGGTTACTTATAAAACACTTAACAAAATGAAGCGGTGGCAATTTTGTAAATATTTAAAACTTGTTTAATAACCGATTTAAGTCGTATATGATTTAAAGGTAATGTTTTATCTTCCATCTTATTCACAGTTAACTACATGATAGCTTCCACCTTATTAATTATAAATCTTTTATATTTTTGCATTTACTCCATTCCATATCCATAGCCTAATTAACTCCATGGTTGACTGCTTCGCAACCGCTTTTCACCGCCACCATTTCAGGTATGGTTGTTCAATTTATTGAATAATAAATTTATATGAATAATTTTTTATAATTATATTGTTGATATATAATTTTTGTTAAGTTGATAAAATTATCAGTATATGTGCATTTAAATAATATAATATTATTTCAAAGAAAAAAATATATGTCAAATTTTTTTTTTTATAACTATTTTTTATTTTACCTTATTAGTTATTTGTAACAAATGAGATGAATATGTATAAGTATGGATAAATTTTTACAACTTACTTTAAAAAAACAAATTTTAAGAAAATTTTTATTGTTGTTAATTTTTAAAAAGAACCGGTTACATTTTGAAGAAATAAGAAATCATTATAGGATTTGTCATAGTTATACAAAACAGATATGGCATGATGATTTGTTAAACATGACAAATCTATGAGTGTGACTACTATGTATGTTACATA
This sequence comes from Cicer judaicum, assembly GCA_037974835.1. Classification (NCBI taxonomy): domain Eukaryota; kingdom Viridiplantae; phylum Streptophyta; class Magnoliopsida; order Fabales; family Fabaceae; genus Cicer; species Cicer judaicum. The sequence continues at coordinate 4,172,749 of JBBPBS010001045.1, read as the reverse complement.
TGTTGAACATCTTAACATAATTTTTTACATGTTGTTATTGATTGTATTTTTTTATATTTGTATGATAAAAAATTATAAGTTGTTATTGATTGTATTTTTTAATATTCATATGATAAAAAAAAATTATGATTCAACCGATATTGATTGTGTGTTTTTTTCTTCCAAATATTTGATGACTCGAGATCAATTCATCCGGATCAAAGTGAATAAGTTCAAAAACATCGTGTGGATTTTATTCTGAAATTAATTGAAGAAAATGACGATACTAATATATGTCTATTGAATATTGCTAGTGGCTTTGTAATTTTGTTAATGGATATTTAATTATTTTTTTCCGGATTAGTCGGAAATGAAATACATTTTATTTGTAATCTATATTTTTTTTTTGTATAAATATGAGATATTGTGATGTTGTATATTTTGATTATTATATAGTTATATAAAATTGTGATTATAAGTGCAAAACTCTTATTTGAAATTTAATACAAAATATTGCTTAAATTAGTAGCATAAAAACAAAATGAGAAATTTATATAAAAAAGAATAAAAAAAAATTATTATTTTAATTATATCTATTAAGTCAGTTGGTCAAAATATCCGACTTAAAAAGATGATGTATTATATTGAATTTACGATGTTTAAGTCGGTTAAGCTGAATCGACTTAATATGATGAAGCTCTATTAAGTCGGTTCATGAAACGAGTTAAAAAACACCATATTTTTTAAGTCGTTTGCTGTTAACTCGGACACGAAACCGACTTAAAATGTACATTTTAACCGACTTAAAAAGACAAAATTCTACTAGTGTCTATATACCCATGTGTGTCACTCTCTCCCTTATCTCTTCCCAAAAAAACATCTCCTTCTTTTTTCGTCAAAAGCTCCATACGATCCCTTTCTGTAACTCAATATTCATTTTTCTTCGTTTATTTTCAAAAAATATAGCTTGTTCAAAGCTTCTACAAGAAAAAAATCCTACTCCAAGAACACCATCTCTGTCACCATCTCCATCTTGATCACCATCTCCTCCATCATGGTCTACCCCTCCAAAAATTTCTCTATCTGCAAGCAACCTTTCTTACTACTCCCGGAACAAGTTCACCTACTTTTTCGCTTTCCCAAAACCTTACTCCCTCCTCTATTCCAACATGTTCTCCCAAACACCTGTCAAGCACCACCACATCTCCAGAAAAACCTCAAAAAACGCAATATGACAATCCTCCATCAAAATAGAGATCAATGAGAATTATAGCTGGAGTTGGCACCTCCAAGAAATCGAAGAGTGTGGACACAACCATATATACCATCTCTGATGACGATTCTGTTTCAAAATCAGCACCAAAATCATCACAATATTTTGCATCAAAACCCTTTACTCTAACACTAAAAGCCTCCCAACCATTCACTTCACCATCAAAATATGTAAAACATCTCTTTCCCCCTTCAAAAATACAGCCTAAGAAATCAAAATCCTTTCCTCAATATACACCAACATAATCACCCTCAAAATCATCCCCCATTTTGTCTCGTTTTCTGGCCAAACAAAAACTAAAACAACCTGCACAAAAACTAAAAGTACATAACGTTCTCTATCCAAAACTATTCCATCAAAACATTCTCCACCCATATCAACTCCGTTATAACGTTCTTCATGCAATTATGTGTCTACCCACAGAAGGGCCAACTGTAAGACCCTTAGATTTTAAATTCTAAATTATGCAAATTTTAGTGTGTTTTGAGTTGAATTGTTGAGGCATTTAGCCAATTTTATTTAATTTTGTGAATTAAATATCAAAAATATATTTTATTAGAATTAATAATATGTTTAATATTTATATATATTTTAATATACATTTTGAGACCTGATTAAAGTTATTCGTCAAAGAATAATTTAATATTGGGCATATTTTTTAAATGTCACGTATGTTAAAAAAAAATTTCTCTGTCAATTGAATTGCGACGAAAGTAGATATTTTTTGGAAAAAATAATTGGAGAAGAGATGTATGTAAGAGTTGTTAGATATTTGTTAGTTTAGTTTTAATTATAATATATATATATATATATATATATATTCTTTAGTAAGTTAGTATATATATGTATGTGATAGGAAGGCAAGGCTAAAAAGTTGGAACAAAGAGAAAGCAACATCCTCAGGCCTCACGATCTTCTCCATCTTTCTTGTGTTTTCAAAAAAAAAAAAAAAACCATAAAATACAAATCCTCATTTATTTATTAGATCTAAGTTTCCATTCGAAAAGTGACAGAAGAGAAAGTTGCTCATTGCCATGATGCGGTGTTAGTGAACTAGTTTTCGAAGCGACGTCACGAACTTAAATTTTACCGAAATTAACCGCGGCACGGTAACCGGTTGTTAAAACTACAACGGAGGTAAGGACTCCTTCCAAACTTTTAGTTTGCATTTAGGACATTATTTTTAATTTTGTGGAAAAGAAATTTGATGTGTGAATTTGTAGAAAATGAATTTAATGCGATTATGTGCAATTTAGTGAAATTTAAATTTGAGGTGTGGTTTATGGTGATCCATATTTGATGTGATTTGTATGTTCATAATTATTATTAGGAATTTTTTAGATGTGATATATTTGCGGATTTTGTGGAAAACGAATTGATGAAATTTGGTGGTATATGTGTAAAAATGTGGAGTTTTGAAATTGGGTGAGTTAGGTTTGAATTGTTGACATTTAATTGAGGTGTTAAATGTATGTTGTGGAATTGAATTGATTGTTGTTCGTGTGAATTGGCGGTAATTTAATTTGATGAGTTTGAGTTATGTAATGAGTTATTTTTCAATAAATGCGTTTGAACTGAAATTGAAATTTTACAAAAAAAATTAGAATTGTTAAAGTTGTGAAAAATTTAAATTTTAACTAAGTTAAAAAGTTTAAGCAAAAAGATAGATTAAAATTCAAAGTGGCTAGAGTTTAAAATGTTACTCTTTTAATTACTCTTGGACCGAGTTTAAAAAGAAAAAAAAAGGTTAGAGTATCTTATTAACTCAATATTTTTGGTGTTTTAATAGTCAAGTGTGTATATGTGAAATTTGGACAATATTTATTTTATTGAGTTTTAACTAAATAATATAGATTATTTGATTTTAAAAGTTTGGTGTGTGAGAAAGATTTAATTTTGGGAATTTTTGTGTGTTTGGATTAGTTTTATTGTGAAAAAATTGTTATAAATATTCATGTTTATGTAGTTAGCTCCTTGAGTCTCGAAAAGGAATCGAGACCGTTGGCACCGAGTTAGCGGTGGGGAGAATTCTGATATATTAATGTTGTTGTGGTGATTTAAGGTTGAAAGTTTTGGAGATTGAATATAGTGATTAATGTTTGGAAATTTTGGTGATTCATGTTAGGTGAAATTGATGTGTTCATAATTAATATTATAAATTTTTTTAGATGAAATTTATGTGTGTCTTGGTGGAAAATGAATTTATTTCAATTTAGGTGTGAATAGAATTTGGAGATGTGATTTATGTGTGGTTGTGGAAATTTAAATTGGTGTGAATAAATATGTTTGAGTATGCTTTGTGTTGCATTTGAAAATCATTAGTGTTAAATGAGTATTAAAAATGGGGAATCTTTTAATAGGTGCATTTACTTAATGATTGCGGTGAAAAGAGTCAGAGTATGCTCATGCATTTCATAGTACATGGTAATCGCGATGGGGCCATGGTGATAGTGGTGACCTTGATGGGCCACGAGATGATGTCATGTCATATGTTGGTTCATCTTATCATTGTGGGGATTTTCGCGTCGCGTAGGTCTGTGATAGACTACACATTTTTAGTAAATCGTGTTGACCCGTGATAGGTGGCACCCCGGTAAATAGTACTGGTCTGTGATAGGCGGTACGTTTACGATTTACGCTTTTTAGTAAATCGTGTTGACCCATGATAGGTGGCACCTCGGTAAACAGTACTGGTCTTTGACAGACGGTACATTTACGATTTACGCTTTTTAGTAAATTGTGTTGACCCGTGATAGGTGGCATCTCGGTAAACAGTACTGGTCTGTGATAGGCGGTACGTTTACGATTTACGCTTTTTAGTAAATCGTGCTGACCCGTGATAGGTGGCACCTCGGTAATTAGTACTGGTATGTGATAGGCGGTACAATTATGATTTATGCCCCTTCGAGAAGGGTTTTATTTGGAATTCCGAAAATTCATGCATTTTGGCATATACGCATTGCATTAGGGTGCTTGGCTCGTGAGTCATGTTTGTTATACTATGATTATTGTATATATGTATTCGGTTGTTGTTGTGATTTGTCGTAGTTGCTTAGAGGTGTGAAGTTGGGTTGATTAAGTTTTGATGTACTTATATGTTCATAATAGATGTTATGAATATTCGATATGTAATTGAAGTGTGGATTTGTGGAGATTAATTTGGTGTTAATTATGAGTTCATAATTGATAATATTAATGTTCAAAGTGTTGATTGATTCATAGCCATTTTAGAACTGAAAAACTGCATTTTCTTAGTTGTATTTGGCTACGACAGTGCAATTTGTTAAAACTTCATTTTTCAACATCGTTTATGCATTTTTGGACATATGAAAACCCTTTCGAAGAGTGTACTAAGCTGAAAGATTATTTTGTGCATTTGAAATTTAAATGCTATGTGATATTTGTTAATTTCAGTTGGTGACCTTTTATAATTATTGTGGAATACCTGACTGGAGCTGTGTAAGGAGGATCTTGCAGGGCGCGTGGAGATCATCCAGGTCGTATAGTTTTTGTAGTATGATCAGATTAGACGGTTGTATAGGGACTAGAGGTCTTTCTTTTGTGGATGTATTTATTGTATGTTGGAAGACTGTACCTATGCTAATATTGTCAGCTTAACTTTTATTTTGATGGGTCCTTGTACCATTTTTTTTTATGTGACGTGGGGAAGTTAAAATTCTTGGGGCAATGCTTTTGTATAGGTGTCTGCCGAGACTACTCCAGGGGTATGAGCCATGTTTGATAGGTCTCATAACCCCGATGTATTTTGTCGTGTAAATACTTTGGGTTTGTATTTCAAAAACTATTTCCGATGTTTATAAATATTTGTTGACTTTGTTGTTATGTTATGACTTAAATATTTATCCAAAACTATTTCTTTCTTTATTTCTTTGTTTTTATGAATTTGTTTTGAAAATCAAAATACACTCGCGCTGGTAAAAATTGGGGTTTTACATTGTGGTATTAGAGCTTTGGTTATAGATTGTAGGTCAACTTGTACGTAGGGAGTAGTTATCTGATCATGTGTCGAGTTAAGTTGTCTGAGTTGTCGAGTTAAGTTGTCTGAGTTGTCGAGTTAGGTATAGTTATTATGTGTTGATGTAGTGGAAGTTAGTTTTGGAATTATTTGAAGTGGTGTTAAGACTCTCCTTGATGACGGTCTTACAGGAAAACCATGCTGCCAAGAAGGAATGACACTCGAAGATCCAACGTTAATAGGAATGATCAAATGGCAGAAGATATGAATAACATGGTTGCTTCTGTTGCTGCACAGACTGCTGCCAAGACTTTGTGGGATCTAGAAAAGAGGGGAAGAGAAATTCGTGCTGCTGAGTCAAGAGCATTGGAAGATTTTCGTCGTTACAATCCTCCCAAGTTTAAGGGTGATGAGAATTCAGAGAAAGTAGATCAGTGGATCCAAGAAGTGGAAAAGATCTTTGAAATGATTAACTGTCAGGCAGGAGTGAAGGTCAACTATGCCACTTATATGATATTAGGGGATGCTGAGTATTGGTGGAGGAGTACAAGCTTGTTGATGGGATCAAGTCACAAGGAGGTGAACTGGGAATCATTCAAAAGGAAGTTTTTAGACAAATACTTCCGAATAAGTACCAGGACTAAACTGGATGATGATTTTCTAAAACTTTATCAGGGGAACATGACCGTGGGTGAATATGCCGCTAAGTTTGAATCATTGTTAAGGCATTTCAGGTTTTTCCGTGAAGAGATTGATGAACCATTCATGTGTTGTCATTTCCAAGACGGACTAAAGTATGAGATTCAAGACTATGTCTTACCCTTGGAAATTCAACGTTTCCAAGTTCTTGTGGAAAAATGTAGAGAAGTTGAGGATATGAAGAATAAGAGGGCTAGCCGAGGAGGGAATTTTAATTTATGAGGGCCTAGTCGAGTGAATCATCAGAACAACAAGGGAAAACAAGTTGCTAAACCTTATAATCGATCACAAAATAACAAAGGGGGGGCAGAATCACCCGGGGAACTAGAATTTCGGAAGACAATTGGGACAAGTGGTTCGATGTTTCCGATGTGGGGGAGAGGGACATTATGCTAGTGCTTGTACCTCTAATATTCTCACATGCTACAATTGTCAGAAGCCAAGGCACATGGCAAGCGATTGCACGGCTCTGAAGGTGGAACCAGTTGTGAATGTAACTAGGGCTATTCGTCCTACTATTAGAGGACGCATTTATTGCGTGAGTGTTGAAGCTATAAATCCATCTGGTAATCTGACTCAACGTGACTGTGAGATTGCAGGTAACACTTTGACTGCACTTTTTGATTCGGGGACAACCCATTCCTTCATTGCTATGGATTATGTGAATCGTTTGAAGTTATCTGTGTCTGCTTTGCCTTTTGATTTGGTTGTTTCCACACCTGTTAAGACTTTGACAGTAAATTCTGCATGTTTACATTGTCAAATAACTATCCATAATAGGGATTTCTTGGTTAATTTGATTTATTTACCTCTACAATCACTCGAGGCCATTCTCGGTATGGATTGAATGTCGTATCATTATGTGATCTTGGATTGTGCTCGCAAACTGGTTCTTTTCCTCGAACTAGGAGTTGTTAAGTATCTAGCTGCTAACAAACTCAGAGTGTCACTAAGAGAAGGAACTCATGAGTTCTTGTCTTTGGCTAATGTAGATGCAAAGATAAATGTGAACATAGAGGATGTGATGTGTGTCAATGAGTACCGGGATACATTTCCAGCAGAAATTCTAGGATTACCACCGGTAAGGGAAGTGGAATTTTTCATTGATTTGCACCCAGGGATTAAATGAGCTCAAAGGCCAAATTGAAGATTCACGAAAGAAATTATCCTACTCATGACTTGGAGCTTGTTGTTGTAGTTTTTGCATTGAAGATCTGGAGACACTATTTATACGGATGCACATTCACAATGTTTAGTGACCATAAAAGTTTGAATTTTTTGTTTGATCAGAAGGAATTGAACATGCGTCAGAGACGATGGATGGAGACTCTCAAGGACTTTGATTTCACACTGCAGTTCCACCTTGGGAAGGCCAATGTAGTGGCTGATGCGTTGAGTAGAAGAAGTGTGTCAGTATCGTCAGCAGTGATGGCTAGACAACAAGAGAAATCAAGGATTTGTGGACCATGGAGACATTTTCTCGACGGTAATGAATGGATGTATATGAGGATATGTGATATAGCTATGGGCGATTGTACTTCGTCGATAGGATCAAAGTTATAGGAAAATAAGGAAAATCTTAGTGGACCTTGAGGAGATTGTTTGACCGCTTGTGCATTAGAATAACCTTAAGTGCAAGTAACAAAGAGCATTATTACAGATCGGTTAAGATAGTTTAAGCCACCCTTATGGTTGTTGGCTACTTATTGACAAATTGAGGAACTGATCATCCTTAATCTCTTGTTGATAGTAAACAAAATCATGTTGAATGGAATGAATGAGTCTTTCCGGCTATGGTAATGTATAGAGTTAGTAAGCACCCTATGAAAAGAGGTAGGCAACACTTTCTTCGAGTGGGCCGGGTGAAACAAGTTGTGACTTGTAAGTTGAATTTGAGTACAAACCTAGTGTGGGTTGTTACTCGTACTTTAAGTTTCGAGGACGAAACTTCTTTTTGGAGGGTAGTAATGTAAGTCCCTTAATTTTAAATTGTAATTTATGTATTTTGGGGAATTTTGTGTTGAATTTATGAGACTTTTTACGCAATTTTATGGCATTTTGTGAGTTAAATGCCAAAAATATATGTTTAGAGACTCGATTAAAATTATTCGTCGATGAATAATTTTATTTAATTACGGTGAATCTTTTGTCGAAGAAATTTTTTTTCTAAAATTCTGCATTTTTCAGAAAAATTCATTTGCCCATTGAATTTCGGCGAGAGTAGATATTTTTCTTAAAAAGTGGTTTGTGACGTGATGTAAAGTGACAGACGTAATGATGACTTTTATAAAAAAATATCTAGATTTTTGTTTAGATATTTATTATTATTATTATTATATATATATATATATATATGTATATGTATGGAACGAAACATAGAGGAAACATTTTTTCCCGTGAAGCCACGCCTCTCTCTCCATTCTTCTCCTTCCATCTTTCTTTTTCTTTTTCTTTCTTTGTTTCAAGAAAAACACAGATCAAGTGTTGCTAGAAAACTAAAACACAAAATACAGATTCTCATTTTTCTTCTAGATCTAAGCTTCCATTCGAGAAATGACAGAAGAGAAAGTTGTTCATTGCCACACTGCGGTGCTAGTGAGCTAGTTTTCGACGCTACGTCACGAACTTAAATTTTACCGGAATTAATTACGGTACTGTAATCGCGTGTTAGAGCTATCGTTAAGGTAAGGGCTCCTTCTAAATATTTAGTTTGCATTTAGGACATTATTTGTGATTTTGTGGAAAAGAAATTTGATGTATTTGATGTGTGAATTTGTAGAAAATAAATTTAATGCGATTAGGTGAGATTTAGTGAAATTTTAATTTGAGGTGTGGTTTATGGTGATCGATATTTGTTGTGATTATATGTTCATAACGGTTATTATGAATTTTTGGAGATGTGATTTATGTGGGTTTATGGAAAATGAATTTGGTGGATTGTGTGTGAAAATGTGGAGTTTCAAAAATGGGCGATTTATGAGTAAATTTGGTGTGAAATCGTGGAGATTGAATTTGATGTGTTTGAGTATGCTATGTGGTGAATTTGAAAAATCATTAGTGTTAAATGAGTATTAAAAAAGGAGAATCTTTTAATAGCTGTATTTACTTAATGACTGCGATGGGGCCATGGTGATAGTGGTGACCGTGATGGGCCACGAGATGATGCCATGTGAATTGTTGGTTCATCTTATCCTTGCGGTGATTGTCGCGTTGTGTTGATCTGTGAGAGATTGCACTCAAGAATGTGTTGATCTGTGAGCGATTGCAATCTAGAAAATTGTGCTAGTTTGTGAGCGATTGCACTCTTGTATGTTGTGCTGATCTATGAGAGATTGCACTCTAGAATGTGCTGATCTGTGAGCGATTACACTCTAGAAAATCGTGTTGGTCTGTGAGTGACTGCACTCTTGTATGTTGGGCTGATCTGTGAGAGATTGCACTCTAGAATGCGTTGATTTGTGAGCGATTGCCCTCTAGAAAATTGTGCTGGTTTGTTAGCGACTGAACTCTTGTATGTCGTGTTGGTTTGTGAGCGACTGGACGCTAGTAAATCGTGTTGACCTGTGAGATATTGCACTATAGAATGTGCTGATTTGTGAGCAATTGCACTCTAGAAAATTGTGCTGGTATGTGAGCGACTACACTCTTGTATGTCGTGTTGGTCTGTGAGCGACTGCACGCTAGTAAATCGTGTTGATCTGTTAGAGATTGCACCTTGGTAATTAGTACTGGTCTGTGAGAGGCTGAAGAATTATGATTTACGCCCTTCGAGGAGGGCTTTGGTTTGGAATTTCGAAATCATGCATTTTGGCATATACGCATTGCATTAGAGTGTTTGGCATGCGAGTTATGTTTGTTATACTATGATGATTGTATATACATATTCGGTTGTTGTGATTTTTTGTAATTGCTTTGAGGTGTGAAGTTGGGTTGATTAAGTTTCAATGTATTTATGTGTTGATGATTGTATATACATATTCGGTTGTTGTGATTTTTTGTAATTGCTTTGAGGTGTGAAGTTGGGTTGATTAAGTTTCAATGTATTTATGTGTTCATAATTGATGTTATGAATATTCAATGTGTGATTGAGGTGTAAATTTGTGGAGACTAATTTGGTGTTAATTAAGTGTTCATAATTGGTAATATTAATGTTTGAAGTGTTGATTGATTCATAGACATTTTAGAATTGAAAATTTGCATTTTCTCAATTGTATTCAGCTACGATAGTGTAGTTTATTAAAACTTCATTTTTCAACATTGTTTATGCATTTTTGGACATATGAAAACCCTTTTCGAGGAGTATGTTAAGACGAAAGGTTCTTTTGAGCATTTGAAAATATAAGAATTTTCCTATGTGATATTTGTTAATTTTGGTTGGTGACCTTTACAATTATTGTGGAAATCTAGGCTTTCCTCTCAAAATGGAAACAGGATCATCCTACCGGTTAATACCCTGGAGACGGGAAAGTAGTTAGTCATATCTGACCGAAGCTGTGTTAGGAGGATCTTGCGGAGCACTGTTTGTAAATATTGTTGACTTTGGTTGTTGTTTTACGACTTAAATATTTTATTCAAAAGTATTTTCTTCGTTTTTATGAATTTGTTTTGGAAAAAAAATACCCTCACATTGTAAAAAATTGGGGTGTTACATTGTGGTATCAGAGCTTCTGGTTATAGATTGTAGGTCAACCTATAGGTTGGGAGTCGTTATCTAATCATGCGTCGGGGTAATTTGTCTGAGTTTTCAGATCATGGGTATTTTTTATGTGTTGATGTGGTCAGAAGTTAGTTTTGGAATGATTTGAAGTGGTGTTAAGACTCTTCTTGATGTTGGTTTTGAGGAAACAATACCTCCAAAAAGGAACGACGCTGCAAGAGTGAACGTTAATAGGGATGATCAAATGGTTAAAGTTATCAATAACATGGATGTTCCTGTTGTTGCACAAACAACTGCATAGACTCTGCGGGATCTGGAGAAGAGGGAAATAGAGATATGTGTTGCTGCATCAAGGGGATTAGAAGATTTTCGTCGTTACCATCCTCCAAAGTTCAAGGGTGATGAGAACTCAGGACTTCAAGATACGGTTTTTGGACAAGGATTAATGGCGATCAATTACAAGGACTATTTTTGGACAAGGTTTAATGGCGATCAATCTCTGAAGATTTGATACAAAACTTCAAGATACGGTTGATTTCTTACAATCAAGACAATAATCAGAATCCTTAAATTTCTCTATAAAAGGACGTGCAACACTCATCGAAGATAGAACAACAACAACATACAATAACAATCACTGCAATACAGCCTTTCTTGCACTCTTGATTACTATGCTTAGTTTTGTCTAAATGTTGAGAAACTGTTTATGATAATACAACATTGTAAGCACCCTCTTTTGGGAGTATTTAGAAAGCCCTGAAATTTACTTTTTTTGTAATAGTAGTTGCATTCTTCAACAACTTGATTGTACTAAGCTAGAAGGTTGAGAACACTTGAATATAATCAGTTTGACTAGTGTGTATTTAGTGGAAGTGTGATTCAATTGGTTAATTAAATCCTTTAGTTTGAAAGGACTTGACGTAGCTACCGTGTTGATGGTAAACCATGATAAATTGGTTGTGTTGATATGTGTTTATGCTCTATCTGTCATTTTTTCATCACTTTGATTTAATCTTGTAAAAATATATATTTTTTTTAAATAAAACACAATTCAAAATTGTGTTCCTTCTGTTTCTCGTTCTACATTAGTGAGAGGATTATAAGTTGATTTCGGTGGGGCAGCAAGAATTATTAGACGAAAATCCATTTGTAAAGTTGGAGTAAGCTTTGCACCAAATAAATATATTGGAGGTTTAGGCTTTAGAGTGATTAGAGCTCTTTTTCCAAAAGAATGAGTGTTGGCACATCATAAATAACAGGATGTCTCTTACCTCAAATTATTTAAGGCAAAATACTATCCTAATAACTCATTTTTTACTACTAAATAGAGACAGGATTAGGTTGCTACAAAAATTGCTTGGATTATCGAAAAAGGTTGCTTCAAGACCATTGGAGATGGGGAAACTGCTTAGATATGGAAAGATAGATGGCTGTCCATCCATAATGGAAACAAAGTGTGGAGCTCGAAACCAAATCACCTCCAACTCAAGTGCGTAAAAGAACTCTTCCAGAATAATAAGAGAGAATAATGGAGATCTCAATCAACACAGTTTTTCTCTCGTTAGAGGCTGCGCAAATCCTACAAATACCTCTTATTGATAGACCTTGGTGGCACTTGCGAAGGAACAAAGGGTGGTTCCTATACTATCAAATCCGAATATAATGCTACTCAAGTTTGGAAGATGTCAAATATGTAAGATTTATGGGTCACATATGTAATTAATTAATAAAGTGTGTTAGGGTCATTATATAATTAGCCAATAAACTAGGGGTCAAATAATATATAATAGTTTATGGCTAAAGAGCATAATAGTTATGAAAATTAATAGTGTAAATACCAGGCAATTTCTAATTTAATGAGGGACTGAATTAGAAATACTGCAATTTGGGATATAACTATTAATAGTTATATATAGGGGTAGTGGTCCCCAAGGCAAACACATAAAGACTATTCAGTTTCACAAACCCTAAAGAGAAAACTCTCTAGTTCTCTCTATCCCCATCAAGAGAACAAAGCCTTCAGGGGTGTTTTGCTGAGGAAGATCACCCAACCCATTGGCTCTATCATCATCATCCTAGGATTTCATAAATGGCAATTCCCACAGGTACGCTTCCGCCTTTGGTTATTCATCATGTAATTGACATGGATTATAGAGCATAAGGTTATAGAGGTTTTTCCAACAATTGGTATCAGAGCCTACCATGTTTAATTCATGATGAAATTCGGTTATTGTCATTGTTTTTAGGATTCAATTTGGGAATTTTGACATGATTGAAATCTTAGGGTTTGCAATTTGGGAATTTGGATATATAAGTCCTGTTCCCTTGTTCTTATACTGTTAACTCAATTTGGATATATAAGCCCAATTTGGGAATTTGGGAATTGGTTTGGGTTGAGAGAGAGGATGCAGAGAAGGAATTAAAAAGATTATTTGTCTGTTCGGTAACGTGGTGTGATGAAGTAATTGTGCGGTGATTTGAAACTACTTTGTGTAACTTTTATTTCGGAACATATGCTATCATTGCTATGTTGTATTTTAAACGAACATGTAGAAGGAAATTGAGGGTTGATCATAAATATGGTTGATAACAAATCATTTCTACTGATTGATCTTTTGTTTATATCAAAGTAGCTGCTATAATGAATATGAATATCATTAGTATACTTAATTTGGAAATATTAATGGAGCACAGATATGGATGCACAATAAAAGTTTGTTTTTAGGTGTGGATAGAACTTTTTTTTTTTCGGAAGGAGTTCAGGCTTTTTTGGGTTGGAGAATTTTTTGATAAACTCTCTGTCTCTTGCCAAAAATGTCAAAAAAAAAAAAAAAACAGAGGCCACAACTCCACATTGATGATGTCTTTCATCCTTAAATAAGTATTCACATTGGTTTTACCGAGCTATTCACAATGACGATTTTCATCCTAACATACGCATAAGTGAACATACATGTTATGCAAATGAATAACATTATTTATGTTTTCTTTCTGGTATATGCCATGTGTTGTGGGAGAGTCTGGTAGTGTAAAAACCTGCCCTAAAGTGAGTCATGTTTTTCAAGTAAGCTTTATCCACATTTGAGTTTTAGTGAGTTGGTAATGTGATGCATTTAAAATTAAATCAAATGCAATGCACTCTAACTTGCTCACTATAGAGACAGGCTCAATTCAGGGAAGTCTTGTATTGTCTTAATCGCAAAATAAAAGATCTTTAGATTTTTTGTTTTCAACTATGGAGTACATTTATGGATTATAAATTGAAGAGTTACACTTTATATTATATGTTTTGATTAAATATATATATTTTTTGATAATTATCATTTTTCTTTTTGATAAAACAATAATTATCAAATACTAATGAAACACAGTTTATATTAGTGAACATTTTTTTTAAATATTGTTTTATTTGGATATAATAAATATATGTTCAAGTCAAGTTTGACATTTTGAATGAGTTAATTGAAACTTGATGTCGCCAAAGTGATCTCTCTTGTCTAAATTGCTCGTGAAGAGTGTCAAATGACTGTGTATATGTTTATTCATGCGGGTATTGACCAGCCCAAAGGAAGGTTAATATTTGGCAGAATCACATGTACACCTGCAATGATAAATGTGTGACAATTATTTGGTATACATGTGAGCAGTAAATCGGCCCAAAGGAAGGTTATTGTTTGACATGTCTTATTCTCAATAGTTGATCGTTGCAACAAGAGTACCACTAGCAGTTGGTGTTACTGTCCAAAGACTTGACACCAATGGTGCACTGGGTATCTTGAGATGGGTTAAATTCCATGATTTGAACATATGTATTTATTTATTTATTGATTTATTTTCCTATAATGTGAGTTTCTAAGTTTCGTTCTTTATTTAATCCACTGCATCTATTGCTTCTATATCTACAAATTTGAGTTCTGTTCCTGTCCTTGATGGGACAAATTTTAAGGAATGGAAAGAGAACATTCTGATCGTTCTTGTCTGCATGGATCTAGACCTTGCATTAAGAATTGAATGACCCCCTACTCTTACGGACTCTAGTTCTTCTGAGGAAAAATTAGAGTATGAGAAATGGGATCGCTCAAATCGCATAAGTCTTATGATCATAAAGCGTGGCATTCCTGAGGTCTTTAGAGGTGCTGTCTCGGATGAGATAGTTACAGCTAAATACTTCCTTGTTGAGATGTAAAAACGCTTTGAAAAAGGTGATAAGGCTTAAACAAGTTCTTTGCTTCAGAATTTAATTTCCATGAAGTATCAAGGCAAGGGAAATATAAGAGAGCACATTATGATGATGTCCAACATTGCTTCTAAGCTTAAAGGACTAAAGCTTGAGTTGTCAGATGACTTACTCATTCATTTAGTATTGTTGTCTCTTCCTTCGTAATTCAGTCAGTTTAAGGTGACTTGTAATTGTCAAAAGGAGAAATGGACTCCTAATGAGCTCATTTCATTATGTGTGCAAGAAGAGGACAGGCTGAAGCAAGATAGGACTGAAAGCGCTCACTTTACAAGTATCTCTAAAGAGAAGGGCAAAAGGAAAAGAATTGAGGAACCCAAGAACAAAGTTGCTGCTAAGGAATGCTTTGGCACAAGCGTCTAGGTCACATCTCTAGAAATAGAGTTGAACGACTTGTGTCAGATGGAATTTTAGATTCCATTGACTTCACAGACTTTAACATTTGTGTAGCATGCATTAAAGGAAAACAGACTAAAGATAAGAAATTAGGCGCATATAGAGCTACAGACGTCTTAGAATTGATACATACGGACATCTGTGGGCCATTTCCAACTCCTTCTTAGAATGGTCAACAATATTTTATATCATTCATAGACGATTATTCTAGATATACCTACCTTTATCTAATTCACGAAAAGTCCCAATCAATAGACGTGTTCAAATCCTTTAAGGCAGAAGTTGAGAATCAACTTAATAAGAGAATTAAAAAGATCAAATCTGATCGTGGTGGTGAATACTACGGCAGATATGACGGTTCAGGTGAACAACGTTCGGGACCATTTGCCAAATACCTAGAGAAATGTGGAATCGTCCCACAATACATGATGTCGGGGTCACCCAGCATGAATGGTGTAGCTGAAAGACGAAACAAGACTCTTAAGGATATGGTAAGGAGTATGATTTGTCATTCCACCTTGCCAGAGTCACTCTGGGGAGAGGCATTAAAAACAACAGAATACATTCTTAATAGAGTACCAACTAAGGCAGTGGTTAAAACACCTTATGAGCTTTGGATTGAGTGTAAGCCTAGTCTGAAGCACCTTCATGTTTGGGGATGTCCAACTGAGGCAAGGCCTTATAGGCCGAATGAAAAGAAATTTGAACCCTGAACAATTAGCAGTTATTTTATAAGGTACTCAAAAAATCAAGGGGCTATAAATTTTATGATCCAAAATTGAGAACAATTTTTGAGACGGGAACGACAACGTTCTTTGAGGATATTGAGTTTGGGGGGAAGATTAAGGTTAAAGATTTTGTCTTTGAGGAAGAATCAGTAATAATTCCAGAACTGATTCTTCCACCAGTTGACTTTCCCATTATTGAACAAACTCAAGATGATCTGGTTGTTCAGGAAGAACAAAATCCAGATCAAATTCAAGATCCTCAAGAACAAGTGCCTCAAGAGCCAGCTCCATTTCGGAGATCCACTAGAGAAAGGAAAAATGCTATTTCGGATGATTATGTAGTATTTATCAATGAAGTAGGGGAAAATGTTGGCATGACGGAAGACGACCCGGTCAACTTTCATCAAGCCAAGCAAGATTCCCATTCAGATAAGTGGATCGAAGCAATGAATGAGGAGTATAAGTCTATGCAAGAGAATTCAGTTTGGGAACTTATCCCATTACCTGAAGGAGTAAAACCCATTGGTTGCAAATGGATTTTTAAAACCAAGCGAGATTATAATGGTAATGTGGAGAAATATAAGGCATGTATTGTAGCTAAAGGCTATACTCAAAAGGAAGGAATTGATTATAAAGAGACTTTCTCTCCGGTTTCATCGAAGGACTCTTTAAGAATAATCATGGCTCTTGTTGCTCACTTTGATTTGGAGCTTCATCAAATGGATGTAAAGACAGTGTTTCTCAATGGCGACATTGATGAGACGATCTATATGGTGCAGCCAGAAAACTTTGTGTTGGGAGACCCAAAGAATATGGTGTGCAAACTAAGAAAATCCATTTATGGGCTAAAACAGGCTTCTCGTCAATGGTACCATAAATTTCATCAAGTAATTCTCTCATTTGGTTTTAAGATAAATACAGTTGATGATTGTGTGTATTATAAGTTCAGTGGGAGCAGACATATTTTCCTGGTCTTGTATGTTGATGACATACTGCTTGCCACTAACAATATAGGCATGTTGCACGAAACTAAGAAATTTCTATCAAAGCATTTTGAGATGAAAGATCTTGGTGATGCCTCTTTTGTATTAGGAATTCAGATACACCGAGACAGATCTCGAGGTATTCTTGGATTGTCACAAAAGAGCTATATCGATAAGGTTCTCAAAAGGTTTGGGTTTCAGGATTGCAAACCAGGAGACACCCCAGTTGCAAAGGGAGACAAGTTTAGTCTCAAACAGTGCCCTAAGGGAAGTTTGGAAATTCAAGAAATGCAAAAGATCCCTTATGCTTCAGCTGTAGGGAGTCTTATGTATGCCCAAGTATGTACGCGTCCAGACATAGCGTTCATAGTAGGGATTTTAGGCAGATATTTAAGCAATCCAGGTCTTGACCATTGGAAAGTAGCCAAGAGGGTCATGAGATATTTGAAGAGAACAAGAAACTACATGCTCACATATAGGAGGTCAGACCAGTTAGAGATCACTGGGTACTCTGATTCGGATTTTGCGGGATGCCAAGACAGCTTAAGATCAACTTCAGGCTATGTCTTTCTGTTAGTTGGTGGAGCAGTTTCTTGGCGTAGTGCCAAGCAAGGTCTTACTGCTTCATCAACCATGGCAGCAGAATTCGTAGCAATTCATGAGGCATCTGATCAGGGCATTTGGCTGAGAAATTTTTTCACGGGGCTGCAAATAGTTGAAGGGATTGAAAGACCACTCAAGTTGTATTGTGACAATAGATCAGCAGTCCTGTATTCTAACAATAATAGGAGCTCAACCAAGTCAAAGCACATTGACATTAAGTTCCTAGTTGTTAAAGAGAAGGTACAAAGTGGACAAATATCGATAGAACACTTAGGGACAAACTCCATGATTGCGGATCCGCTCACTAAAGGTCTACCACCCAAGGTCTTTCATGAGCATACTGCTCACATGGGTGTGCTACAGTTTGAGGAATCTTGATTTTAGTGGGAGTTTCGTCCATTATGTAATTTATGTTCTATGTTTAATTGTAAGATATAACTACATTGTATTTGGATTTTCTGATCAGAAATAAAGTTTAAAGTATTCAATTTTGGTTACTTTGTACATTTAAGTTATGGTATGATCTCATTCAGTAAAGTAGGACCAGTTGAAAATTCACATGCATTGACCAACTTCATGTAATTTTCATGCTACACTTTTCATAATGGGTCTATGTCATTTAGTTGTGTCAGTACGGTTGATCATTGATGGGTTTAGTTATGCTTATTATGACGAAAGCCTCTTTGGTTCCATGTGCTAATATGATTAATGGACGGGAAAATTTGGATTATGCTCAAGGTAATTATAATGACTTTTTTTGACGTCATAAAGTCTAACACACTCCTAAGAATACATGTGTGACTAGTGGGAGATTGTAAGATTTATGGGTCACATATGTAATTAATTAATAAAGTGTGTTAGGGTCATTATATAATTAGCCAATAAACTAGGGGTCAAATAATATATAATAGTTTATGCCTAAAGGGCATAATAGTTATGTAAATTAATAGTGTAGATACCAGGCAGTTTCTAATTTAATGAGGGGCTGAATTAGAAATACTGCAATTTGGGATATAACTATTAATAGTTATATATAGGGGTAGTGGTCTCCAAGGCAAACAAAACAAGACTATTCAGTTTCACAAACCCTAAGGAGAAAACTCTCTGGTTCTCTCTATCCCCATCAAGAGAGCAAGGTCTTCAGGGTGTTTTGCTGAGGAAGATCACCCAACCCATTGGCTCTATCATCATCATCCTAGGATTTCATAAATGGCAATTCCCACAGGTACGCTTCCGCCTTTGGTTATTCATCATGTAATTGGCATGGATTATAGAGCATAAGGTTATAGGGGTTTTTCCAACAAAATAAAGTGGTACATTTCATGTAATCAAGGAGCTCAAACTTGGTTAAAAAGAAGATTCATTTCATATGGCGCGTTCTGAATGAAATTGTTCCAATTTGTGTTCATCTAAGGAAAAGAGGAATTGATTGTCCTTTGATTTGTTCAGAGATGTGAAGAAAAGGTTGAAACCATAAATCACGCCTTCAAGGAGTGTGTTTAGGCAACCCAAAAGTTGTTTGGGTCCCCTTTAAATATGAAATTCCAGCACAATGCAAATATTTCTTCCCCCACTGAAAAATTTCAAAAATGTAAACTTTGATGCTCACATGCCTAATGATGAATTTTGGGGGACTAAGAATCTTGGATTGTGATGCGAATGGAGGTTTTATTGAGGCTTCAACAATTTTTTGGTTTGGCTTTGACGATGCAACTACGGCAAAGGCAATGGACCATGCTTTAGAATTTGTAAAGAAACTTCAGTAGTCTGATGTTGTCTTTGAATCAGATTCGGTTCAGGTGGTCGATTTGGACAAATTTTCTTTGTATTCGAGACAGATTAATCAATATGTATTGCAAAAGAGATAAGTGATTTTAAGAGATCAAGTCTAGTGTGGGTTGGGAGAGATGGTAATCGTGTGGCCCACTCCATTGCTATGTAGGTTGTTGTTAAGCCCAACAACGAGTGGTTTGGTTTACCCCCTTAGTATATTGTAACGAACCAAAGTCATGGTTTTGATTTGATATGTGTTTTTAATGAAAGAGTGTTGTGATATGTAGTTAAAATATATTTTTTTCGAGAATGTGGTTGTATTGAGGGTCATGGATGTTTGAGAGAAGTTTATGTTTTGTAACAATATAGTTTTATTTTCTAGTTGTCTTTAGATAACCACTATGATTTTTCTCTAATTTTTGGGGTTTTCACATTATATTCATGTGTTTGTGATTGTGTTCTCTTTAATTTCTCTATGTCTTTTTTCCCCAACATCTAGTATCTGAGTCAGGTTCAATCAAGGAAAATAAAACTCTTAGTATGCTATGTGGTTGTAGCATTGTTAGATATTCCACTTTAAAAAAGAATAGTGATACAGGGAAAATGTTGTTTAGAAAGGTTCTAACTACGAAAATAATTGGTTTTTAAGTGTTCCTTTTTTACTCACCTCTCTTTCTTAGAAAGCAACCTAGCGTACAGTTACAATATGTCAAGTTCCGCTGTTACATTTGACATAAATTTTTTGATGGAAATATCAATTTTGGCATGTGAATATTCAAGTCAATGATGATACAATCCTTATTACACAAGGTGTTGATCTGTACAAGTTCATTGATTGACATTGATGAAAAATGTGTTGTTTGATTATGTTGATTGCTAATGAAAATCTTGAGAAATTCAAAATGAAAGTTGCACCATAAATTTTCAACTTTGTTTTTGTATGTAGTGAAAATTTTTGAAAAAGTTTAGCTTCAAGTGAAAATTCTTGGAGTGGTTTAACTTCAAGTAGAAATTTTTAGAGTGTTTTAGCTTCGAGTGGAAATTCTTGAAGTGGTTTAACTTCAAGTGAAAATTTTTATAGTGGTTTAGTTTTGCGTGAAAACTCTTTTAGTGGTTTAGCTTCAAGTGAAAATTCTTGAATTGATTTAACTTCAAGTGAAAAATCTTTCAGTAAATTCTTTTGAGTGATTTATTTTCAACTGAAGTATACTTGTTATGGTGGAGTATGATAGTTCTTTTAAACTATGATTATCAATGTATACAATGGAAGCAAAAGACATATAATTTGCAATACAAGAGAAGATTGTTGTAGCTGAGTGAAATGATATCTATTGAAATAGTTTCACATTGCTTAGTTTTGTAAAAGAAGAGACACCAATTTTAATTTGTGTCCGACTCTTTTCTTTTCTCTTATATTCTTATGTTAAAATATTGTGAGATATAATTTAAATATTTACTTTAAAAAGTGTGAGTGTGATAGTAGTCATGAGGTGTTGGAAGGAAGTTTATTTAAATATATAGTATAATAGTGATCAAGATGAAATGGATTAATATAAGTACTGACATATATATATATATATATATATATATATATATATATATAAATAAACATACCTAAAATCAACCGATCGAGTCCCGATAGTTATCTTCATTGTAGACAAAAATAGTGGCATAAAAGGAAGTCAAGTCAATTGTCTTAATAATATGTCTCATTATGTATCCTTTTATTCAAAATATAGTATTTTAGTGAAACAAGCCAACCACTAGAATATTGAATTGTACTACTAACACAAGAGAGAGAAAGTGTTTATGATTGATGTAGGAAAGGATATGAAGTGACACATTAATAATGCATGTACAAATTTAATAAGGAATTATTATTAAGATGCACAAAATTATTGATAAAAATAGGGGTGGACAATTGTTGGGTTTGGACCGTAAAACACCACTTGAACAAAACTATATATCGGTTGAAAAATCTTAACATAACTCTGATCGGTTGAATTTGAAGATAAAATAGTTAAAAAAAACTTTTAAGTCTTAAGTTTATTAATGGAGAGAGAAGATAAGTAAAGTTAAAAAAACAAAACAAGTAGAAAAGTTATGTATGGCTTCATTCTATTTTCCAATGAAAATAAAATTAAGGTTTAATTAATTTTTTAATAAATAATCGATAACGGGAGTGCTTCGGTTATTTGTCCATCCCTAGATAAAATATTCAGAATACTAGTTCCATTCAGAATTATAATGGAAATGAGGCCATGTTAGCATCAGTTAGTAATGTCATAGCATCTTCGGCGTTATCTATGCTGGGCCAGATTCGTATATTTTTTGTGTTTGACTAAGGTAAGATTCGTATGATAATTAAAGAGAATAAAAATGAATTAATTGGATTGTAACGTTGTAACAATATCTTTTATACAATCATAAGATTCTAAATTTTGGTTGAAGTGGTCACAGTTGTATTTAACGCCAACTTTACCTTGTAGAAAAATAACCGCAATTATACTTGTAGAAACCTTTAAAATCTTTAATATATTATAGTTCAATACCGCAATTAAGAACTTTCTGACATAAACAATAAATTATATTATGATAATTGCACTCTACTTTTGTATACAGTGTATATGTGGTGTGGCTGGTGAACTTAAATTATATATACGATTAATTAGAAAGGGAGAAAATGGACTAAAATTGTTTTTATGGATCATTTAAATGAAAAGGAAAATAAAAAATGGTGAACGAGATTGTGTCCTTCACCTTCTCCTAGTTTTCCTTGATCTCCAAATAATTGCAGATGGGTTCGGACAGATTCGGTATGGAATTTTTGGTGGAGGGGAAAGAGAGACTCTGCAATGAAAATTCTAAAAATAATTATTAGCAGCTATATTAAGAAACCATAAATGTGTTTTTTGTATCTATTTAATTTTGGAGTAAATGACTTAAAAAACAGAATAATAAAGAGATTAACTGTTGAATTCTCACTCTCACCATACTTCTAATAATTACTAACAATTTTAAGATAATAATGGTGGTTTTAAAAAAATGTGGAATAATTTAATTAAAATTTTAGTAATAAAATTTAAACTTCCAAATAGTACCTAATGAGGATTTTTCTTTTATTTTAATGGTGAGAGTAATTGTAACGAAACTTACTTTAAACTGGAAATGTCAATCTGTGAAAAGTCCAAGTTGGTTGAACTATCTAAAACAGCTACTGAAGATATCATGTGCCTTTGTGGGTCAGCATGATGAGGTTGTTTAATGGCAAGAACTCTGCAGTTGAAATTGCTGGCTATGTTGTTGTGTGAATGGGCCATTGCGAATCTGTAATAACAAATGAATAAAAACATAGCTTTGAGTTTATTATTATTTTTCTTGTTGTCTACAAAGTTGCATTTGCACATGTAAATTAAATAAAAGAAACAAACAGAAAGCAATGGATTTGGTATCTGATTATGACGAAATACAATGAATATGTGTCAAATGCAATTCAAATGGTTGTAAGTATTTGGTGGAGCCACCACATCAATTTACAAAGCCAAATGTTTGTCCCTATTTGAGTCAGCTTAGAGAGCTAGTCCATCCTTAAAAAAATATCTGGAGAGACGGTTCCTTATGAAGATTAAAATTCGAGTGAGAGAATGATGGTCTCCAATTAAAGTAACAAAATTTAAAATTAAATAAATATTTATAAATTAATTTATATTTATTTATTTTTAATAACATTTGTGAGACTTGAATCTGCAATAACAAATTAGAAGAAAAAAAATCATGAAATAATGGTTAAAATTAAATCTATATAGCAAAGAGGGGGCCTACTTTAGAAGATTTCCTTGTGTTGCATTATTTTAGGAGCGTTTAATCTATTAAAATATTTTTTACTTTTATGAAAACTTAATAAACTGTGTTAATTAATTGTATTTATTAATTAAGAGATATAAAACTTTTAAAATAAATAATTTTTTATTTTTTCGAAAAATATATTGTTATTAATTAACATTTTATCTAATCTTTTATTTCAAATTTTTTTATCAAAATAAAATAACTATATATTCTAAAAAATAAAAATGAAATACTTTTATAAAACTCTTTTCTAGACGCAACATAGGTTTTTCTTATATTGGTAAACCAGAATACAAAGTGATCCCATAAACTTTTGGCTTGTTCTCGCACATTAATGAAGGCACGTGCATTTGCCAAAGTTTTACGGGACCAAATTTTGAAGCACATTGGCAGAAATTAACCTTTTTAATTATTACAACACAATAATTTTACAATTAACAAATGACTGAAGGAGTTGGAATAGTTAAAAAAGAAAATAATTATTGTTAAAGATACATCTTATAAAGTGATTAAATTATATATTTATATTAAATTTTTTAATTTTTAACTTTTAAATCAATAAAATTTAAATAAAATATTTTTACTTTTATTGATTCAGAGAGTATTTAAGAAGGTTGGAATGAGCGAGATTGCTCGGTAAGTTGTAATTAAGTGAAATCGTCATAACACATAAGGTAGAAGTTGACCCCTAACAACTACCTAACAATTATTTTGCACATAAATACATAGGTTTCCAAAAACAACCCTGAATTCCAGGTTTTCATTTATACCAAATATTAAATATGAAATTTGTCTCAAAAAGCAATGAGGGAAGAGAACAGGAGGACACATACATTATTAGCGACATTTTTCATCAAGGTTTCAAATAAAATTCGTGATCACAATTGTTGTCATAATTTAAGGAGTTTGAAATCTGCTACAGCGCTGCGGCAATTGCAATCACATCATTAACATTGAATCACAACGACTTCAATTTCAAAACCTTAGCGATCAAATATGTATTACCCTTTAATTAATTCCAATATGCTACTATAATACCCTTTAATTAATTCCAATATGCTACAATAACCCTTTAATTAATTGTCCCCAAAAATAAACTTAAAATTAATATTTTCACAATGTAACTTACTTGTAAAGAAAACTATGATCATGGAGTCCAACAATAAGCAAGGAAGCACCAATCTCGCTAACAGTAGCAGCAATCTTTGTTCCTTCTTGATCCCCTTCTTTCACAATAATCTCAACCTTTGTCTGCAACACAATCCTAAGATTTATATATGACACATATCTGTTAATTTAAAACATAAACAAAACCAATAAAAACCAACAACATATAAATTAATAATTGATGAAATTAAAAAGGTTATATACATTGGGATAATTGTTGCATATGTCTTGAAAAGAAAGTGCTAATCGAAAACCATTGAGTCGAAGAAGACGAGCTCTGCTTCTACTTTTTGATCTTGTGGTTGAATTGTAAACATGAAGAAGTGTGATTGTGTCACCATATCTAATTATGTTTATAAGAGCCCATTTAAGAGCAATTCTAGCTGCATCTACATCTTCTACCACCACTACTATTTTCTTGACATCCATTTTTTTTTCTCTCTCCCTTTTTCTATTTCTAGTATGTTCTTTATTTATATATTCATTAACTCAACCAAACTTGTCTCTTTCTGATGGTTGGTTTGCGTGATCCATTCTTTATAACCTTTCTATATTTCTGTCTTCATTGATGAAAATGAGTTTAATATATAGTCCACAACAACACAAAGCATATAATATGTATGAAAGGGAAATTTCCCTGTATTGTTACCTCATGTGGAATTGCCGGCTCCTATGTTAATTATTTTCATACAAAATGAATTAAATGCTAGAAATTCAAAGGAAAAAAAAAATTAAAATGATAAAAAAAAGTGAAGAGTGAAACAAGAAAAAAGAAAAATAGGAAGTTAGCTATTGTCAGCGTTAGGAAGTTAGCTTTAGGTCCGGCAAGAATCATTTCAATGACTTTTATTTCCATTTTTTCAGCGAATATACTAAGAACATCTCCAATGGTGAATTCAATATGAGCTCATTAATTGGAGTTTACTGTGCCACATCATTTTGAAATAACTCATTCATTTTTTATTCCAACGGTGAACTAACATCTTCATTAGATAGGGTCCACCACTAATAAATTATTTATTTATTATTATTCATAAATTAATACAGAAAAAAGGTAACCGTATCAAAGTACCGTTCCTTCCTTAGTGAGAGAATGGTGATGATAGTTTGGCACGCTAAAAATTGAAAATTACGTAAATACACCTGGCAGACGAATTCATTTTGGCTACCGTTGCAAATGCTCTAAGGAAAGAGCTTTGTTTGTTAGTTATAGGATCTTTAACTTCTCCAAAGAGTATTAAGTGCTCAACGTAAAGATTTGTGGTTTTGCAATGTTAAAAAGAAGTAAAACCTTAGGCATAAATGTAATGATAGAGTTTGCGAAAATAGAATGTTTGATTAATTATGTGTCTAAAATGACAAGTACATGTCTAAAATGTCAACTTCAATTGAGATATGGTCGTTACAACTAGGGACCTCTTTTTCTGATTAAAAGTGAAGAATAGGATAAAAAACATCTCTATAGAGTGCTTCAATCCCTAGTAATTAGCAAGGCAATTTGACAAAGTTGATAAATTTTTGGTAATTTGATTAACATTGGTTGGTTTTTGTTAATTACTTGGAGTAGAAGCAAACGAAAGCATAAATAATTTGACACATAGCTTTACCATGGTTCACCATTAACTTGGCTAAATCTAGTCCCCTCATTGAGAAGACTTTAATCCGCTAATTTAAATATCTTGAATTACAAAGCACTAGACCCTCCAATTCAATCTTCCCAAACATCCTGAAGACCCCAGACTTTTGAGGAACTAACCACCTTTATCTTACAAGGCAAGTCTTCTCCTAACAACTTGACAACCCCAAATTGAAGAATGAACTAACCCCTTGACCCTACAAGCGAAGTCTTCGCCTAACAATCTGACAACTCCAAATTGAAAAAGAAACTAAACCACTATCAGGTTGGATACAAAAGATTGAAACTTGAGTAGTAGTTTTTAACAAAGCTGATAATAATAATAATAATAACTCTCACACTCTAAGAAAAGAACACTCATAAAATATTTCTAATTTGAACAAGTATTTCTCTCTTTGAACTCCAAGATGAATTTGTAATTTTGAGCTTGTGAGTTCTTCTACTCATTTTTGCTTATTTTATTTTATTTTATGATTATATCGGTGGATTTCTTTTGAAAATGTTGGGTCAACTTTTTTTTAGTTCTTACCTTCTATAATAATCGTTTCAAGATGAAACCTGCTTTATAGATTTCTTGGTTGACCAAATTTTTTAATTCGTTGACTAGATTTTTGGAGAAATTGGAGCTACAAGAAATCAAATTGGGAATCTAAATCGAAATTGAAAAATAATCAAATCTAATAATTAATTAATTGAAATTCAATTTGTTGATAACAGAAACAGTCAGTTCATCGTTTTGAACTAATTCCCGATTGCTAGTTTCAATTTCACTTTTTCCATCCATTGATGCAAAGAAAATTGAAGCGAATCACTCAAAAGAAGAAACAAACATTCGCAATGTTGTACTAATATTGTATTTGGAACCTTAACCCTAATTTACGTAGGAGTATAATTTTTTAGGGAAGATTAATGAAACATTTGGGGGAAGAAGAATATTTGAAGTTAATTTTAGCTTTTTTAGGGGAAAATATGAAATAGTTGGTGTTAATTTTAAGTTAAAAAAAGATTAGAATTTAATTATATTGGGATTTACTCTTAGGTTAAAAAATGTTATATTTTAATTATATTTAGGTTTAATATTGTCACAGTTTTTGTAACTAAAGTTGAATGGAAGAACTTTTTTGAAATGAAACTATATTTGTAGAAAATGAAAAATTTATCAGCAGAAAAATAAAAAGAAAAGGTAATAATTGTAAAGATCAAAAATATTTTAACCTTTTTTTTTATTAGATTTATAGCCGAACCCTTGAATGAACAAGGTTTAATTACTATATGTAGTAATTCAATTGGTACCCTTTATATAGGTCCATCCAACTGACATGCTTCAAACTCCTTGACATACATGAAACAATCAGGAAAAAATTTCCCTGTACCCCCAAAAAAATTTGAAAATGCCAAAACTACCATCAATTTTTTTTTTAATATTTCAAAGAAAGTAAAGGTAAATTTTTTTTTCACCATTTTTCGTTCACCCTGTCGTAAAAAAGATTTCCGATGGGCTCCAATTTTCTGGTACAGAAGGAAAAAGTTGTGTACCGGAAAACTTAATTGACAAGTATTCTGGTACACTATTAGATTCCGAAAAACATCATTTCTAAGTTTTCCGATACAGACCAATTATTTTTAATTTTTTTTTAAGTTTTTTTAATTTTTTTTAAATGTTAACAAATATGGATATACCGCTACTATTAATGGACAAACACATGCGTCGATACTACAAATATTTTTGACACAGATCAGGTATGAATAAATATAATTAATATTAATATTATAAAAATATATTTTTGTGATTAATTATAATTTATTTTATTTCATATATTTGATTCAAGGGATATTGTTGTGAAATGGGCAAAAGAAATTGGTATAAAAAATAAAGTTACTGTTATTATCAGAAGATCAGATATAGAGACGAGTGAGAAAGGACGGAGAAATAAATTATTATTAGGTTGTGACTAAGGGGGAAAATACAAGTGTGCTGCTAGTTATATTCAAAGTTCAACAAAAAAATGTGATTGTCCTTTCACGCTTAGATCAAAACCATTAAAAGATGGTTCAGGATGGATAGTTAAAGTAATTTGTGGAATTCACAACCATGAATTGCCTGACACTTTGGAGGAGCAGGCATATGTTGGACGCTTAGATGAAGAAGAAAGAAAACATGTTCATGAATTAACAAAATATAATGTTGCACCGAGACACATATTACTCTCATTGCAAGACCGAGATAAGAGTAATTAATGTTACTAAGATATCACAAATATATAAACAAAGAAGTATCATTCGATTGCACGTGAGAGGTAATAGAAAGTGTGAAGACTCCTATGTTATGAGAGATATTTTTTGGGCGCATCTAGATTCAGTGAATTTGTTGAATTTGTTTTCGATTGTGTTAATTATGGACAGTACCTACAAAACCAATAAATAAAGAATGCCATTACTTGAAATTGTTGGTATGACATCAACAGAGAAGACATTTGTAGTTGGATTTGCTTATTTGGAATGTGAGCGAGAAGAAAACTTTTGTTGGGCATTAGAGAGACTAAAAGATTTGTTTGTTACACAAAATAAATTCCCTCAAGTTATTGTGACAGACAGAGATCTTGCGTTAATGAATGCAGTTGGCATTGTGTTCCCACATGCTGTTAATTTACTCTGTCGATTTCATGTCGAAAAAAATGTTGGAGCAAAATGCAAGCAATATGTCTTAAAGGATAGACAAGAGTCAATATTGAATATATGGAAAGACATTATGTATTGTAGTGATGAAAAAGAGTATATGATGCGCTTGCATATGTTTGAGCAATCATGTGTTGATACTAAAGTATTTGTTGATTATGTCAAAGAAACTTGGTTGACTCCACATAAGGAAAGATTTGTTGAAGCATGGACAAATAAAGTGATGCATTTGGGGAACACAACGACTAACAGGTATTTAATATAATTTTATTATATATTGTTGAATTGTATTATATTTTCTAATGTATCTGTAAAATTTTATTATAGGGTTGAGTCAATTCACTGGAAACTGAAGTTAATGTTAGCAAATAGCATGGGTGATTTGTGTAAATGTTGGGAGGCTATGAACAGCATGATAAGGTTGCAACATAAAAAAATCAGGGCCTCGTTTCATAAAAGTTTTTATGATGAAGAGCATGAGCACAAAAATCCATTTTATCAAAGATTGAATACATTTGTATCAACAGAAGCTCAAAGACGTATTGATGAAGAATACGACAAAGTTGAGTGGGTGGATACTGATAAATCTATATGTGGGTGCT
The DNA here is from genome assembly GCA_037974835.1 of Cicer judaicum. Lineage (NCBI taxonomy): Eukaryota > Viridiplantae > Streptophyta > Magnoliopsida > Fabales > Fabaceae > Cicer > Cicer judaicum. The sequence continues at coordinate 4,143,518 of JBBPBS010001045.1, read as the reverse complement.
CTCTCATAAGGACATACGGATTACCTTGTGCTTGTGAATTGGGACAATATAAACTAATGGGTGAACCAATTCCTCTAGATTCTGTGCATATTCAATGGAGAAAATTAAGCATAAAATGTGAACTCACTCAAGACATAGGAGATGAATCAGAGTTGGATATGTCTACTGAGATCAATGCCTTATGGAAACACTTTCGATCACTTGATGTTATTAGGAAACGAGTGTTGAAGAGTAAAAGTGCGTGAACTTGCTATTCCAAGTGTAAGTTCAATGTGTCCACCACCTGAAAAAAGTCAAAACCAAAGGAAGAGTGAAGAAGAGTAAGGGTATGAATCCGGATGGATATGATGTCTATCGAGACCCTTCTTACTTTGAGCATGTTAATGCAACATATTGTGAAGATATTGGTTCCCAACCCTCTCAGTCATCAAAGAAGAGACAAGGCTACTACAACATTTGTTGTCTCTAGCAACACTTTTTTAAGTAACATGTATAAAGTGTTGCCTAAAAGTAGATATAACAACATTTTAAATCTGTTGTTATCACTATTCTTGCAACACCATATAAATGTTCCCTAAAATATTTATGGGAACAATTTTAAAATGTCTCAGTATAACATTTTGGCAATATATGAGAATTGTTCCCTTAGCTATTTTTAGGAACATTTTTCAATTGTTATCTTTCTTTGAACAAGAAATTACATTTTTAAAATATTGCTTAAAAAATTTAACATTGATGAGAGTTTTTGCGAGATAAATTCTTTTAAATATATTTTTAAATATTATTTTTTTAATTAAAATTTAACACAAAAATTTATTAACTTATAAATAAAACAAAATTATTTTTACTAAGCATATATATATATAATGAACAAAATTATGTTTATATATATATATATATATTAACTTATAAATAAACAAAATTATGTTTATATATATATATATAATATGTAAACATTATATATATATATATATATATTATTTTTTAATATATAATGAAAAGCAAATGAATTAAAGGATCCTGTAAGTTAACATACGCGTGGCCCAGAAGAATAAAATGAATTCACTAAGCCTAAATTGAAATCCCTAAATCAAGAACACCATCGCCGTCAATACAACCCTACCGTTCCATTCATCTTCGCCGCCCCATTCATCTTCGCCGTCCCAATCATCTACTACGCTGCCGTCTCATTCATCTTCGCCGTCATTCATCTTTGTCGTCCCATTCACCCCTTCCGTCAACAAACCACCAACGCAATCTCTCCTTCATCATCAACCGTAAACGTCGTGTATTGACAGATTTGCATCTTTGATCATATTTTTGTTTGCTTGTTTGTTGCTAAAGTATATGAGTTGCTCTGGACAATGTTTTGTTTAAGTTCAACTTCTCTGTTTTGCTTATTGTGTTTCTTTTTGTTTTGATGTTTGCTCTGATTTGTTTTATTTTGCTTTTTGTTTCTCTTTTGATTTGGAACTTATGTTTGTCGTTCACATCTTGAAAATTAATTTTTGCTTCTTGTCTGTACAATTTTCATTCACATATTTGAAATCATATATTATACATTATATTCTGTTATAGTGATATTTTTTAGCATTGAAAATTGTCTTTCTGTTTGTAAAAAAAAGATGGTCTTTCCAACTTGTATGCAATTTTTATAATAAGACCAAATAGAAGTTTCAATTGTTTATTTTGATCTCTGTAATGAAGGTTAAAACATCATATAGCCATATAAGAACCCTGCATTCTGTTTTTGTTGTTCATTAATTCATAGGGAGACTAACTTAACATGACTTTTGTCAAATTTATCACTTAATTGAAAAGAAAAAGTAAAACTAATTAAAGTTCAGATGTTATAAACTCAAATCATTTTCACTGCAACTAATGCCATAATACTATAGGTTACTCATTGGTTTTGATGGTTAAGATTATAAAATTATTCTGTTGTGCTTGGGTTTTCAACCTAGGAAAAAAGGACTTACTTGAAATTGTGCTGCAAAATTCCGAGATACCTATATTTTTCATATTTGTTGTTATTAGCTTAATTCAACTTTTTGTGACTATTAGCTTTAGGGGAATGTATTATGATCCAATACACCCCTTATATACTTATAGTAATAAATTAAAATCTTTTTAGTAAACCAAACATGATAAAGAAGGATTGGATGGACTTGCCTCCACATAGTCAAGGTTACAAGGATGGAGTTAATTACTTTTTGGATATTGCATTCACCAAAGGAATGGTTGAAGGAGACCATATTTTGTGCCCTTGTGCTTTGTGTTGCAATGATAGTTGGGAAAAAAGAGCTATAGTGTATGACCATTTGTGTAGCAAAGGATTTATAAAGGGATACACATAATGGATTTACCATGGCGACGATAAAAGTCTTATGGATGTTAATGGTGATTCTAATGATGATACATCATCTGATGATATTGATGGCTTGTTGTTTGAGACGTTTAGAGATGTTGCTGAAGTAGGTGGAGTACATGAAGGACCAAATGAAGATGCCAAGAAATTTTACAAACTCGTTGATGATGCAAATCAAGAGTTGTATCCTGGTTGTAAAAAATTCTCTACATTATCATTCACTATCCGAATGTACTTGTTGAAATGTATTCATGGATGGAGCAATGAATCGGTCACTGCTCTTTTAGAGTTGTTGAAAGAGGCTATGCCTGATTTGAACATTCCTGTCTTTTTCAATAAAACCAAATCTATGATAAAAGATTTGGGGTTAGACTATAAAAAGATTGATGCATGTCCCAACAATTGCATGTTGTTTTGGAAAGAGCACAAGAAATATGAATCGTGTCATCATTGTGGAGCCTCAAGGTGGATTGAGTATCCCAAAGTTGATAAGGATCTTGATGAATCTAAAAAAGCTCACAAGGTTCCCGCTAAAGTTCTAAGACATTTTCCTTTGATTCCAAGATTGAAAAGACTCTTTATGTGTTCAAAGACAGCTGACACGTTGAGGTGGCATGTTAAAGAGCGTTCAAGGGATAGTAGGTTAAGGCATCCAGCTGATGGCCAAGCATGGAAAGAATTTGACACAAAACATCAAGATTTTGCTCTTGAAACTCGTAACATTAGGCTTGGGTTAGCAAGTGATGAGTTTAATCCGTTTAGGACTATGAGTCTTTCACATAGCACATGGCCTGTCGTATTAACTATATATAATTATCCACCAAGTTTATGCTTAAAGGCGGAAAATTGTTTGATGTCGCTACTTATTCCTGGACCACGATCACCCGGAAATGCAATTGATGTGTATATGCAGCCACTTATTGAGGAGCTAAAAATATTATGGGATGTTGGTGTAGAAACATATGACATTTCAAGAAATCAATCATTTCATATGCGTGCAGCTCTTTTGTGGACTGTTAACGACTTCCCTGCATATGCTATGTTATTTGGTTGGAGCACTAAAGGGAAGTTTGCTTGCCCAACTTGTAATATATTGTATAATTTATATAATATTTATGTTTTTTTGTTTGTAGTTCATCATCGTTAGCCACAATGGGAAAAGTAAGAGTTGTAAAAGCTGGTGGATCTCTTAGAAAGATTGGTCAAACTCCTACTAAAAGTTCTGATTTTCCTTTCCAAGCAAGATCAAGCATTGAGTTGGCAAAGAAATTCAACCAAATTAAGAAAGAAAAAATTGATAAGTTACATGGGAGGTTGCAGGGAAATAATAGAGAAATGGTTCAAGAGATTGTAGAAATTGTAGAAGGTAAAACAAATTCTTGTTTCATGATTAGATTTTATAATATTACATATGTACTATTTTTTATTTGGATTTCTTATAGATAATATTCCTAATATTTTTTTTTGATAAATCTTCTATAAAATTAGAAACACCAAAAAAAAAAGTACACATAGAGAAAGAATTCAAAAGATTGATGGAAAACGAGACAAACACATTGTTACAAAGAAAATGGAGAGACCTAAGATTGGGCAACCACAAGTTATGAAAGATTCTTCACTTGGTGAAAAAGAAGTTGTACAAGGTAAATATTATTATTTTAATTTATTATATGCATACTACTTTTATATTTTTATATATACATTGAAATATTTCTAATATATTTTGATGAATTTTCATTAAAATTAGAAACACCAAACAAAAGAACTCATGAGAAAGCTACAATCAATGCATTGCATGTTCATGCAAATAATAGAGAAATGGTTCAAAATGTTGATGGCAACATGGACAAGCAAATTGCACATGGAGACAAAGAAGTTGAACAAGGTATGTAATCTTTTGATTTTTTATTTTTTATCAACTTTAAATTTGGTTATTCTTTTGAAGATATTTTTTTGATGACATAATATTGAAACTAGGAATGCTGAAAAAAAGATCTCGTGAGAATCTTCCAGATAATAATAAAGAGAAAATTCAAAAGATGGAAAAGGCAGTTGGAAAGAAAATCTTTATTCTTACTAAGAATAACAAATTCGAGAAACCAAATCTTTCTTTGGAAACAATGATGTCAAAAACTCAATACCCTAAAAAGGCAAAGAAGATGCCAACATGTCCATCAATGTTGATTGATGATTTTATAGAACTTCAAAATTCAAAGAAAATGGAGGCAACCAAGTTAGACAATGGAGAAAAACTATGCAACAACATTCATTCAAGATCAAGTCAACCTCCTAAAGGAACTCAAAATAAGCCATTATCAAGCAAAAAAAGAGGAGAAGACTTACGACAACCAGAAGTTATGGAAGATAATGCACAAGCTGTAGAAGATATCAAGGAAGACGAGATAGACAAAAATAGAGAAGGAGAAAAAGGTAAATTATTTTTTGAATTTCATGATAATGATCTCTGTACATATAATGTAAATAATTGTTACAAATATGTGATATAGAAACATCAAAAAGAAAAACTCGGGGGAAAACCTTATGCAAAAGGATTCATGGAAGAACTTTGGAAGAGCGAGAAGAAGTAATCTTTAATCAGGATGGTCAACCTATTGGGCCTAGTGATAAAGTAGTATCTGACTTGAGCCTTTTCTTAGGAACATTGGCTAGGAACTCAACATTTTGTCCTCTGATATACACAAATTGGTCAGGAATGCCCGATAAAAATATAAGACGCTTCTGGAGATATACTAATGTATGTGTCAATTTGAATGTATGGTTATTAAAAAATAATAATTGATTTCATGATGTTTTTTATCTAATAATTTTTGTAGCAAAAATTTGTCTTTGTCGATTGAAGCACGAGATTGGGTTGAGACTAAAGTTAGAGATGCATGGAGAAGATATAAGCACAAAATTAAGAAGGATTATTTTTTGAAGTATTCCAACATGACCGATAGACTCAAACATCGTCCTCCAAACGTGCCAGAATCTCATTTTAGGAAGCTTTGTGAATATTGGAATTCAAAACCTATACAAGTAAGATTAATAATTATCTTATGTATTATGTCTCATTTTATGTATAATAATATATATGTAAGTAAAATTTACTCTAGTAATTCCTTCAACTAGAATGCAGGAAATCAGTGAAAGGAACACTAGAAATAGAGCTCAACTAAAATGGGTGCATCGAATGGGTCCCTAGAAATTCTCTGTAGCTCGTGAAAAATTTGTAAATACTTTTCATCCTTTACTTATGGTATATATAGTTTCAAATTTTGTTGTGTTAAATCATAGGTTGTTTTGTTTTGGAATTCTTTTTATTTGTGCAGCTTGCAAAGGAAAAAAGAGAGCCTACTCAAGCAGAAATTTTTGTTGAAACTCGAAAAGGAAATAAAGGAAAACCATTGGATGTAGAAACTGAAAAAGTAATTGTAAGTTATAAGATATTGTTACAATAACTTACTTACACTCAATGTTTTCATAAAATATTGTTTATAATAGTAGATAATAATAATTACTTGTAATTTTTGCTAGTCTTAACTTCAAGAAATGGTTGAAAATGAAGAAAGTGATATAGAAGTATTTGAAGCTATTTTTGGAAAAGAGCGTCTTGGCATGGTACGTTGTTATGGGAGAAACGTAACTAAAACTTCCTTAAAGCGAAAGGAGGAGATAAATGCTTTGAAAAAAGCACACAATAAAGAGGTCTCAATCTTAGTGGAAAATTTTGAAGATAAGATTGGTAAATTGCAACATGCTTTCAAAACTCTAATGCAACATTGCAATCCTCAAATTAATATGGAATCAATAGAAGATTTGTTAGGATTTTCTCATGGTGATGCTAATGGTTCCCCAAATGACGCTACAGCACAAATGCATTCCTCTACATCAACTCATGCTCCATGTCTTGAAAAGGTAATCATATATAGCAATTGTTATTATTGTTGTTGTAATTGAGCTTCATCTAAATTATTGTTGTTATAAGAGTGAAATTGAGAGTGAAAACATATTCTGAATTTTGGTTTCAGTTTGTATCAGCGTTTAGTTGGAAACTGATTCATCATCTATTTTGTTTTTATTTTTATGCAGCAAGACATCAATGGAGATGGTCAAAATGATAATGAATTATTCCAAGATGATGATGTAGGTGATAAGTTTCAAGATGATGAATTTGAAATGTACGATATAGATAATGAATCTGAGGAAGATGCACTTGAATGAGTTGGATGATGAATTTATGGATGATTTTGGATGATGTTTTTTGTTAGGCTTGTACTTAATTGAAGCGTCAAAACTTCAAGAAACTATATTTTGTTATTTTGCTAGACTTTTTAAAGTGCTAAACTTTATATATTATGTTATGACATTTTGCTTACTATGTACTATGTATTTGAATACAACTTAGTTAACAACTTGTGTTACATTTCAAGCATGTTTTCCTTCATTCAATTCTTTTGAGTTATGTATAATTATTATAAGTAAAATAAAAGAGAAGATTTAAAATTAAAAGAGTTGCGTATGTAATTAAATTATTAAGTTTATAAAATAATTTATTATAAAATAATAGCATAATGTCTAGTTTATGAATTATATTGAAATAATAGAAAAATAAAAATTGTATCTACGTAATATGAATACAGTTTAAAATTGTTGCCTATATGTTCTAGCAACATTTTATTAATGTTCTAATTATATTCTTTTAAGGCAACATTTATCAATTGTTTTCAGTTGCAACAACAATTAAAACATGTTGCCTTAGATGCGTTGAAAAACTGTTCCCTATTCGTATAGTTTAGGCAACGTTTATAAATAGTGTGCCCAAAAGTGCAAAATAAATGTTGCCAAAAGTAATAGGCAACGCTCGCATATGAGATGCATGAAAAATGTTGCCTATTCTATTTGGCAACATTTTTCTATGTTTTGACAACATTTTTCAAATGTTCTTGAAAAGCAAAAATGTTGTAGTGCCTCTCAATCAAAGAAACAACCCTCTCAGTCATCTCAATCTTCAAAACATTTGTTATGGAGACAATTTCCTGATATTATTCAGCCATACAGCGCATGGAAATTGCTTGGTTTCGGTGAAGAGTGTTGGTCTTTGGTCCGCAATAGATTGGATCAAGCGATTGCTTCTTATGTAACTCCATATGATAGATTGTTCACATGATGCATTAGAGAAGTAAGAGATTCGTTGATGATATCTGGCTTAGGTGTTCCACCCATGGATAAATGGTTGTCCATACCTGATATAGGTTACGTGATAGCGACAACATATAATATTATTCTTGTCACGTTCGGTCTGACATTTTCAATGACTTTCTTTCCTATGAGGGGTTCACATTCAGGATCGACAAAAAATGATCGCATTTGTTGTATTGGTTTTGTTAATGGAAATCACTGGGTTTCGGTAATTATTTTCTTATACTTTTTTAAGTTTTATTCGGGTAATTTTTGTCTTAGGTTTTGTTAATTTATTTAATTTTTGCAGTTAAAGATGAAAGATGGATTTCCAATGCTAGACATTGCACCAGGTTGGAAGCAATATCGCACCAATGAAGCAACTTCTTGGGCAATAGCATACACAGAGCGTCTACAATATTGGGGGTATTTATTAGACCAGTTGCCACGTGTTACCCAAAATCCACCTATGGAATCCGTAGATGCAATGCCTTTAGATGAACCTTAATGTTTTAAAATTGATACAAAATCACTTTAATGTAACCAACATTTCAATTGTTATTAATTAACTTTAGTTTTTTGTCATGCATTTTAGTAATTAATTTTATCGTGTATTTATTTCATAAAGTAACCGACATAACAATAATTAATAATTAATAAAGTAACCGACATGACAATAATTAATAAAGTAATCGATATAACAATAATTAATAATTAATAGAGTAAACATAACAATAATTAATAAAGTAACTGACATACTAATATTTCATAAAGTGTTCATAAAATAACCGACATAACAATAGTTCATCAAAAGTTTTACTACTAACTAGTGTGACTACGTGATAAATACAAAGTTTTATAAAAGTGAATATACAACTCATCATCTGAACTAGCTTGATGTTCACTCAACCCCTGTTGTATAAGATCATCGATCTGCTGTAGGATAGGTGACGGTTGTGAACTAGAAGCATCTGCACTGGTGGGCGGTACACTATAACGTGGGACCTGAGGTACACCATCTAGTCGCACCAGTAGTGGATGAGACACCTGATAGAACCACTCCAAATATCCATCTTCACACTCAGATGGATGTGTAGCTGGACGAAGCTTGTGAAATAGCTCTGTCACTAGCATCACATATCCCAACCATTCCACATCTACATCAAATAATCTAGCAGGATCTGGAAGTGGCGGTGAAGGAATATATTGGATATATCCAAATTGTCTCAAACACCTCTCTAGTAGATATTTCACTATAATGTTGCATAATCGGAGGTGGCCAGTATAAAGCGTGATATCATCAAAAGGAATGACACCTCTATGATTCTCTCATGGTCTCCATATAACATCTGCAGGTGTCAATACATCAATAATACTTTTGTATTCGTCGACCTTATGCTTGCCTGGTTTGTAACACCATCTATTCATTCGGGAAAAATATTCCACGCCAGCACCCTGATCACCTCTATTACAAATATTTGGAAAATATTCGTAAATCCAACACTGTTACAAATAAAAATATTAAATAATTAATACTAATAATTAAATATAACATAAATAAGCTAAATTAATAATTAATGCTAACAATTAAATATAACATAAATAAATTAAATAAATAATTAATAATTAATACTAAAATATTATTGATACCTGAAGCAGCGTCATATATCCACCTAGTTGTTTGGTGTCATAATAGCAAGCATCTGAGAGGTAGTCATAAAGCACCACTAGTGCAGCAGTACCCCATGCATATTTATTTGTACCATCTAAATATCTGAATAAAGGAAGGTACTTCACATCAACTAGAGTATGACTCTTATCAGCAAAAATAGTACTACCAACTAAATTCAACAGATATGCCCTAGTAGCACAGTCAAACCTCTCTGCTGCACATTGCCTTCTGAAGACCTCTTTCAACCAATCCAGTCTATAGTGCGCACCTCTAGTCTTTTTGGTCTCCTCCCAGATATCTTCTGTGGTCACTCCTAATAGATGAACGGCAAGACTACATGCTGTTCTACACCGGGTGGACTGTAGAACTCACCCCTAATAGGCAATCTGAGAAGATTGGCAACATCATCCAAAGTAATCATCATTTCACCAAATGGCATGTGAAATGACGATGTCTCGGAATGCCATCTTTCAACAAACACAAATATTAGGTTGTTGTCGATCGTCTTCAAACTACCCCGTTGTAATGGGTTCAGACCTGAAAATTTCATCCAATTCTCTATGGGTCACGGAAGTACCGGCGGAGTAAATTGTTGCATTTTCTTTCCATACGCAACAAATTTCAGCAATAGTCGCTCCTGTAGACAAAAAAAAATATATGACATTAAAATTAAATTTAGACAACAAATATTAATTAATTTAAATATTTTTAATGCATTATAAGTAATAATTAATTTAATATATCTCACCAAACTATAGTCTAGCTGAAACATGATAACGGTATCGTGTAAGAACAGACCTTTATTCAATGATAAATTTAGCTTTGTTCTTGTCCAATTCAATTCCTTTATCGTGTACCAAGAAACCTAAGAAATTTTCTACAAATACTTCAAACTCACATTGTTTGTTTTCTTCTTGAGACAATGTACCCTGTTCTTTCCAATGCAAGTTCTAATTCCAACAAATGATGTTTGAAGTCATGGGATTTTGCCACAATATCATCAATATAAACTTCCATGCTGTTGCCAATGAGGTCTTGGAAAATAGCATTTGTGGTTGTTTTAATATGTATCCCTTGCACTCTTGAGCCCAAACAACATTACAATCTACTCATTAATAGAATATTTCATAACCAATGGCCTCAAATATTTAATCATGTCTTGAGTGGGATTTTCAAACATCATTCCTTTCATTCCCTTGGGTTCGACTAACGTTTCCCATATAGTGCCTTCAAAGAACATGTTGCCTTCAAGTTCCTTCGGAAGAGATTCATTTTCCAAGAACTCTTCAAGTATTATCCCTACAATATCAATAGATTTTATATGATCATTATTCTCCCCATTATAAAGAAGATCCAGGATGTAATCCTATTGAAATTCATCAAAGTTTTCGAATTCACCACCTTCTAGTTTTGCTCTTCCTTCAAGCGGTTTCACAGGTTGCAAGTCTTGTGCTCCAAATCCTTGACACTTGTATCTTGAGCTTTAGGTTCCCTCACATTTGCATCCTACCTCGCTGGACTTTGCATATTTTTCTAAGAAGTTTTAGACTTCTCTGCATCCACCTTACATATTTGAGATCCATGCATATGAGTGTCAACCATGGTATATGTTTTCTATAGGAAATTATTTTCCTAGGGTGTCAAGCACAATTGACAAGGATATTTTTGTATCACCATGTTATTGAACCTTAGAAATTATCTACAGAGTTTGTTTCATTTACTTAATTGACTTGCTCCTTTGTTGCCTACGCTTCTGAGTTTTATGAGAGACTTTATTGTGGGGTATTTTTCTTTATCCCTTTGGTTAACCACCCATTGCCCCTCAAGGACATTAGTTGATGGCTTCAACATCTTACAAGTTGTTAGTTCACCGTTATCCTTAACGATAATCTTCAAGGATGCTAAACCATCCACCATGGTGATCTTGTCTACTTGCACCTTTCTCTTGGGGATTTGTTCTTCATATCTTTTAGGTAGGATCATATACTCGTTTGTACAAATAACAGCCAAATTGTATCCCAAACCCTATTTTCGGCAATATATTGATCTGCCAATAGGGATGACAATAAAATATGCGTATGCGAGTACCCACTTGAATTCATCACAATTTGGAAAGAAATAACCTACTTTGATTGGGTGCGAGTTTTCCTCGAAATTAAAACTCGAGGACGGGGATAGGTTTGGAGGAGTTGATATCCACTCGACACTGACCCTTAAACCTTCCCCAATAGTAATATAATTGTCATTTTTAAATTTTATATATATGTACATATTCAATATATTTAATTTTTTTTTTAAATATTATCAATTATAATTTTTTCTGTATAGAAAATATCATTTTAATATTTTTTTTAATAGTATCATTCTATAGAAAATATTTTATCATTTTATTATTTTATATTAAATGAATTTTAAATTTATATTTTTATATATATGAATGAGTGTGGTTGCAGGGCAAGAAAACTTGAACCCTATTGAGGGCGAGAATTAGGACTTAAAGTTCATACTTGAAAAGAAATAAAGTGATGCCTATCTTCCAACCCTTGGGTGAGCTTTCCAATCATTGGAGGAATGCCCTTACCCAAAGGATTCTATTGGTGGGGAACATAATATATGGAAAATAGACGTTACAATAGATTGTGGAGGTTGCTTCTTCTCAACTGACTGCACTTTGAGTCTTCAGATCAGTTGGGCACATGTCTTTCTTTTCCTAATTTTTTTAAACCTAAAGGGTTTAGAGAATCACACCACGACCATAGTCATGGCAAGGAAAGGGTCAATATCAACTATCATATCAACAATCTTCATTCTTTAATAGCCTTTTAGATAGCTTTCCGAAAGATATTGCAATTAGTTGTTGAGTTTTTATAAGAATTATGATACTTTCCATATAGTTTGACTTTAATTTCTTCAGGGGAGGTATTTTATAACCATCTAATAGTTTTATTTGCTTATATGTTTAAGCAAATGGTCAAATATCTAGTAATCTTTGGTGATGTTGAAAGTATATTTGATCTTCCCTTCTACGTTACTAATATCCTTTCCTTTAGCAGGTCTTAAGGCTCGACATGAATAGCTATTCCCATTGATCATTTTAACAATCATTATGTCTACCACATAATCAATATGCTAATTATCGTTAGATTCCTCCTTATCAATAATGGAGACAAATTAAGTACCCTTTTTAATAATAGCACATTTCTTTTAGTTTTCTTTAATATACTGTTTTATTTACACTACTTTGGAAGCTAATTCATTGAGGTCCATCCAAGCCTGCCTTATCAATCTCTCCTTCAACAGATGATGAATTCCAATTATTGCCCTAAAATACATTCAACTTTAGGAAACTTATCATAAAACTTACCTAACTTCTTCTTGAACCTTTCAATGAAGTATGTTTTCGATTAATCAACTTGTTATCCCAAGTTCATCAAGTTAGTTGTTGTAACCTCAGGCTGAGGCCAATAGAATCTGTCATAGAATCAATGTTCCATGCATGGCCAGGTTTGTGTAGAATTATGTGGTAGAGGGGAATACCAAGTGAATGTTGTTCTTGTCAACAATAAAGGGAACAGCTGCAATTTATGAAATTCATTTTGATTCCGTATCCCCACTATGCGGTGAAGCTTCCAGTATGCTCCATAGTTCACTTGCCATATTCCTTAGAAAAAGTAGCAAAGTTAAGAGTTGTGTACCCTTTGAAAAGTGATACCAACCTATTTATTCTCTCATGATATATGGCGTCCTATACACAGGTTTATCCATAGGTTTTAGTTGTATCCCAAAATACCTTTCTATGGTGTCAACTATGAGGTTGGGATCTAGCAACTGCTTCCATGAAAGTCTAGGTTCGACTACGACCGACTAGCGCCATATGTTTTCTACATGCTTTTTTAATTCTTATCGACATGTCCCCCGAGGTGGAGGATTTTTCAATTGCTGCTCAAGGTTTGCTTCCACGTGATTCCTTATCGGAGTTCCAAGTACCGGTGAAGTATCATACTTGTAAAGTGGATTATTTATCCATGAATGCAATTATTACGATACGGTGAATCTTGTAGGAATCCAATAGACATAAGAGCTTTAGGTGGCTTCCTAGACATGTTTAAATGTTAAACCTAAAGGTTAGTCGGATTATAAGTATCTTTCACCAATGGTGGCCCCCTACGTTTTACCATGGATAATTTACAAGGTTGGAAATTTATAGGGGTAAATGATACCTATTATATAGGAATCGATTGCACCATTTGTTAGAACCAAGTAGGTTTGAAGAATTATGACTCTTATTTTGATGATAGAAAAATTATTTTATGGAAACAATTTAAAGCATTAATGTTTTGATTAAATGTCAATTCCTAAATCAAATGAATTTTGTATGATCCTACATTGTACCCTTTAGTGATTGGACTAAAATGAAGAAACACTAAGACTCCGCTTCTTAGTGGTTTTGTTAAGTCTAGTTTAAACACCCTCATACCCGCCTCTAGTGCTTCTAGAAAATACAAGTAATGATCTGATTCATCTGCATCTAATGTCTACAACATATATCTAATTTTTTGTCTCTGATAATTGCATCAAGCATCTAATCTTCTGATTCTGGTAAAGAGTGTATGCTATAATGAAAGTCAATACTCCAATAGAAGACAATGCACTGGTGATAGTTTATGCTTCGAATAAGACACAGTTCTTGTCTAGAGGTCTATCAGACATACTCTGATCATTGTATCCTCTACTCATTCTATCTTTGTACCAATATACGCAGAATCAGTTATGTCTAGAGGACTCTTTTTGACATGTTTTTAGTGGCAAATCAATCTCAGAAGATTTGATACGAGTCTATATGATGCATGTTGATATCTTGCAATCAGAACAACGATCATAACCCTAAAGATCACTATAAAAGGATATGCATTCTTTATTTAAAAAACATAATCAACAACACACTACAATAAATATAATACAATCATCTCTGCACCCTACTCTCAACTTTTGTTTTACAAAGTGGTGAGAAATATTTGAGAGTATAACTTTGTAAACACCCTCTTGCGAAAATTTATTTTCAGAAAACCTAAACCTATTCTTGTGTGTGTGTATGTGTATATACAGGATGAATAAAATTACATCCAAAAAGTTATACTCATTCAATAACATTGTATCAAATGAATATTGTTTTTAAATAAATTGTTTGGATCAAAAGCTATTATCATAAAAATCATATCTATAAATTTGACACTAATCCATAATTATCTATCATGTCATCAAGATGCATTAAGTTGCACCAATTAACTTTTTAGTTTACCTAAATTGACAAATTTTAAAGAGTACTTAGTTTAAGAATTAATTAGAGTCTATTGGTTAAACTATAAAGTTCATTGTATTACTTTTACAATATTCTTTTAAAATGATTCTTTTTGAATTTTTTCATAGTTTAAATATGTTTATGGTCCTTGTAATTATAACTTCATTTATTTATTTTGATCCTCATAAGTTTTTTGGTTTGGTTCATATTCCTGCAAATATTGTTTGATTTTAAAATAGTCCTTCTCTCCAACTTCCGTTACAGTTTTTGTAGTAAAAGTTCGACGCAAAAAATATTTTAAAAAGAAATTATATTTGCAGATATTTGAACCCAAAAAAAAAGTTACAAAGAGCAAAATCAAAAACGATTATAATTGCATAAATACATATTTAAACCTTCTTTCAATCTCAAATTTGTAGATCTCTTTTAATTATCTCTCTCTAAATAATCAGATTACTAATACAAATTACACACAAAATTAAGTATATTTAACGATTTACATCTCTAAAAAAAATATGTGAATATAAATTTGTACACCCCTTAACTTTCATTTTCTTTGGGTCACTCGAAAGATGTACTACTTAAATTTCGATGTAATCTTAGCTAAAGTCACATATATTGTGGTCTATCCTTAAGTTTGCATTTAAAATTTGACCGAAATAAAATTTTGGCTAGAGTGTTCTTAAATATTAGTTCAATATTATTTTTATCTTATTCTATTTTATGTATATTTAGTGAATAAAATTTGATAAATAATTTAATAATTCAACTGTCAACAGTATTAGTATAAAAAGTTTTACTACATCACAAATATGACTTTAAAGTTAGTTATGATAAAAATCAAACATCATTAATGATTTAATACTTGTAATTGACTATTAAGGTAAAAACTCTTTCATCTCCTTTCTATTTTAAATTTCTTTTAAACTTAACTAGAACGGATATAAATATAAAGAATTTAAAATAAAATAAAAAAAGAAAGTGGTTGGAAAACAACTATTGCAGTTTCACAAATAGACAAACAAGATTCATACAAAATGGAGGATTAGTTTCTAAGTGCTTCATAATATATGATTATATTCGTAAACAAAATTAAGTTTGCTAGTGGTGACGAAAATCAATTTTATATAAGTTAAATGTTTTAAAATTAATTTGTTTAAAGCATGCTAAATATAAAATATTTCTAAACTTAGATTTCTAGATCTTGAACAGATTACAAAACTTGTTATGGAAGATGATGGCGACGACGATTCTATGCTCCATATTGGTGTGGTATACATGCACACATTGTTAGGTCATGAGGGAAACCCGACAAATCAATCTACATAGGACCAAGAGCAGACACACAAGTGAATTTGACCCCATATCTTAACCTCAAACCATAAAACAATGAATGGGCTTATTGGCCATCTCATTTTATATATGCTTAATATCTATTTTTTATTTAATGTGAGACTTCTAACTCACACTTGCCTTCTCACTCAAACTTGCAACGCAACACTCACTCTGATGATCAAGTAAGTTTTTATTATAGAATGAGAAGTTTATAAGGTTAGAATCTTTTTTAGCATTACTTCCATAGGTGACCTATTTTATACAGGATTTTCTAGGGTTTCTAGAAGAACTATATTAGGATTATCAGATATGAAGTTAGTTATTTTCATATCACCCTCTCATGCAGGGCGCCTAGTGATTATAATCATAGTCTAATTGTCATCAACTGGCACAGGATATGGATACAAGTGAGTTATTGTGTTCCATCATCACCACATCCCTTTTTTGTCATCATTTGGTTGGAGTTGAAGGTGTAAGTGAGTTACTATGGTCCTTTGAATTTTTATTCGTTTACAGTGTGGATGGATGTCTTAATTCGAGAAGCTTATATGCCACTACAAACAAGATCGAGATTATTTGAAGTTGGCCCATTTCTTAGATGGGTCTACGTTGCTCTAATATGAATTCAACCATAACAGTTGCCCTTAAGTCAATTATTGACGAAGTTGATGGTCGACTTGAATTCACATTACTTCAACTCTTAAATGGACTTTAGTTTAAAAGATGTTTGTTCATGTTTTAGAATAAATTATGAACGGCCAGTTCATATTTGGAGTGATTGTCCTTCTTTTACTATATCTAGGTGGCATTTTAGTTAGTTTACATGACACCTGACATGGCTATAAGACCTTTGAGTACCATAGGTCCCTTTCGACACTAGGTCACTGTGTTCAATGAGTCTTGCACCCATTGGATTAGGATTGCCTCTAGATTTGTGTCTCTGAATACATGCTTATAAATAAGGAAATAGGTTCTTCAAACATCTTTCTCTCGTTCTTTGTTTACTCATTTTCCTCCAAATATTCTTCTCCATATGTGATCCAGAATCATCTCTCCTTCTCCTTATTAGGAGACCAATTCTCTATTTCATCAAGGTTAGCGTTCATATTTTCTTTCAATTTTGTTTTGATTCCTTCTTTGTATGCATTTTTTTTAATTTTGTTGATGATTAGGGAGTTGATTTTAATATTGTTGTCATCTTGTTTAACGTTTTTCCTTTTCAAAGTGGCGTGCATGTAGGTTTATTATATTTTATCCCTATAACCTTTACTGTCGGTTGTGCCGCTTTGCCGTGTGACTTTTTAGATCAGGTAATTTCTAGTAAGCTTTTTCAAGTTGTGATTTTTTGGGCGAGAGTCTCTTATTGTTCTTTATTCCTCTTTTCACTATCTATGGATTTTCAACAAATGAATTGCATTACGGACGATATTCTCGAAGCTGAGTTAGTTTTCTCTTGCTATAAAGGGATTGATGCTTCATATGTATTATGAAAAGTGGGACCCTAACAAGATTGATGGTTTACTCGACGTCTATAGAAAAAAAAGAGGGTTTGTTATGACCCTAGGAGTTATTGTGTTTAGGAAAATGGGATTTTATATTTCTAAACTTTGGGTCGAAAATTTTGTTATAATTTTATTATTTGCATTTTGACCCTTTCTCGCTATGTAGGCCATAACGTGAGGTTTGGATATCAGAATAGCGCATATGAGTAGGCGTTTGAAAGCTAAAAATCAAAGCTACAATTTTTGTATTGGAATAGAAGTCCAATGTTGTAACAACCTGTTTTTTCTTCTTCTTAAAACAAAAATTTCGAATTTCAGAAGTTAAGAAAGAAATACTTTTGAATAAAATATTTAAGTCGTAACATAGCAACAAAAGTCAACAGATATTTACAAGTAGCAAAAATAGCTTTTGAAATACAAATCCAAATTATTTAAACAGCAAAATACACCGAGACTATGAAACCTATCAGACATAGTTCATATCCCTGGAGTATTATCGGCAGACATCTATACAAAAGTATTGCCCCAAGAATTTAAACTTCCCCACGTTGCATCAAAAAGTGGTACAAGGACCCATCAAAATAAAAGTCAAGCTGACAATATGAGGTATAAGTACAATCTTCCAAATCGAAATAAATACATCCGTAAAAGAAGGAAAACTAGCCCCTATACCACCCACCTAATCTGATCATGCAACAAAAACTATACAACCCGGGTGATCTCCACGCATCCTGCAAGATCCTTCTAACACAACATCGGTCAGGTATGCCTAACTACCTTCCTACTGAAATTAACAAATATCACATAGCATTTAAATTTAAATCCACAAAATAACCTTTCAACTTTGCATACTCTTTGAAAGGGTTTTCATATGCCAAACATGCATAATCAAAGTTGAAAAGTGAAGATTTTAACAAAACTGCACTGTCGTATTCGAATACAGCATCATTGTATTCGAATATAGTGTTAATTCATAAGTCAGTAGCAATATCAGCACAACTGTATTCGAATATGAGACATGATGTAATCGGATACGAGACAGGACAAGTCAGTAGCAAAAACAGCATAACTGTATACAACAGCAGAAAAATGCGGAATTCAGCTTTGAAATTGTTTCAAAATCAATCAACACTTAAACACAAATTCAAACAATCACACTTATCAATTAGGGCACAATCACAACCACAACTGAGCATACATATACCATCATCACAATATATTCAACCTGACTCACGTGCCAAACACCCTAATGCAATGCGTACATGCCCAAAATGCATGAATTCCAATCGAAACCCTCCTCGAAGGGGCATAAATCATAATTGTATCGCTTATCATAGGCCTTATACTAATTCTCAAGGTGCTACCCCTCATAGGTCCGCACGATTTACTAAAGTGTCTCCTATCACAGGCCTTACATTGTTTTCTAGAGTGCAATCGTTCACAAATCAACACGTTCTATAGTGCAATCTCTCACAGATCAGCACGACGTGATACTCTCCGTAAGGTTAAGATGAACCAACAAATCACATGGCATCATCTTGTGGCTCATCACAATCACTACTATCACCATGGCCCCATCGCGATCACCATGTACTATGAAATGCATAAGCATACTCTAACACTTTCCACAACAATCATTACGTAAATGCAGATATTAAAAGATTCCTCATTTTTAATACTCATTTAACACTAATGATTTTCAAATTCAACACAAAGCATACTCAAACATATATTTTCCACCACCACACATCAAATTTAATCCATAATTCACATTAGATTCGATCAATTCAAATTCCACAAAAACCACACCAAGCTCAATCGTCAATCATCCATAAATTTCCACAAAATTCAAACATAACTCATGCCAAATTAATCTTCACAAAACACACCTCAAACATCTCAAATTACATTTCCTCAAACACACATAGATTACTTAAATTTATTTTCCACCAATTCACATAATCGCATTAAATTCATTTTCTACAATTTCACACATTAAATGCATCAAACTTCTTTTCCACAAATACACACATAGCCTCCTATATGCAAGCTAAAAATTTGGAAGAAGCCCTTACCTTAACGGTAGCTTTAACAAGCGATTACGGCATTACGATTAATTTCGGTAAAATTTTTGTTCGTGACGTCTATTCCAAAGTTGGCTAACTAGCACCATAGCATGGAGATGAGCAACTTTGCCTTCTATCACTTCTTGAAACGAAGCTCAAATGTCGAAAAAAAGTGGAGGTTTGTGTTTGACGGTTTTGAAACTTCAAACACCGTTTTTCTTCGTTTTCGAATCAAAAAAGGAGAAGAAAGCTAGGAGCTGTTTTCTTTCTCACCGACCAAACAACCTTCTCAACTTCCGTTGAGCTTCCTGTATTTCCCTATTATTGTGATCATATCGATGAAGTACATTCGCCCAAAACTATGTCACATAGCCTCATATACATCCACTTGGTACCAAACTAAAACACTGAGTATGACACTGACACACTGAACACAAAACAATCATTACTGTCAAGAACTCCCTAATTTCTCAATTGCCCACAAATCCTCGATTTCTTTAGTCGCACGACTACATCCAATCACATTGTTCTTATCAAAATGTTGGTCTAATTATAACTTTAACAACTACATCCCAACATCCGGTTGGTGATCAAAGTTTCCTCAAATATTTTCGACAACATTCCAGAACTATACCACCTACAACATACAAACTTTCTTCAGGTTTAGTGCTTCGTTTCAAGAGTCACGTCTCCAACAAAACCCAACTTGAATTTCATGCATTGATTAAGACCTACATTTGTATCATGCCCAACGCCTCAAACTCACACTTCACTAGAAAATTTCTTACATACTTTGCAATTCTGCACAAACTCGAAAATAATTTTACTATATCTACTGCCAGCATTCATTCCGACACTTCTCAATTTTGCCGTATCCTTTACTCTCAGCTCGATGATTATCTTTTCATTACGACAGGTAAAACACATTGTATTCACTCCATCACTTTTCCATTTATACAAACCTTAAATTTCTGCCTCGAACCTTGATACATCTTGATTATAGTGATTTCAATAAATCGAGCCTTACTAGTTCCCACCAAACTTTTTTCCGTTTCATGTTCAATTCTTCCCTACCAAATAAAAATTTAACTCTGTTGATTGACAAACACAATAGCAACTCCCATGAGATGCACTCAAGTAGTGCCTTTATATCATTGGCATACCTTTCTAATAATAATGTCTGAATTATAGAAATTCCTTTCATATAATCTTTAATTGTCATAAGCTACATCTCTATGTGTTGCTCCAACAAATTTTCTTGGCACATTTTCCAAAATTTGGTTCACTCATTGGATTCTTATTCCTTCTCAACCTTCACCGAGATACAAACTGAAAGAATCCTAACAACCAAACATCCTAAAGAATTATTTCTCATACGTTCTCCATAAGCATTTCCTAAGAAATAATTATCTATAAGCTTCACCTTCATAATTTTGTAGTAAAATATCTCAAAGACCCATATATCTTTCATCGTCCACCTAGTTACTGAAATACTCATTTTACATCTTAACGCTTGACTTCCCAATACCAACAACTAAACCATAAATCATTTGTTGCATTTCTTCTTTTTCACTTTCTATCATTGAATAAAATTCTAAAATTGGATCCTCGAAATCTCCAAATACTCATCACATCGTCGAATTTCATTCATTTCATCTTAAGATACAATATAAGGTCTTATTCATTATTCACTTTAATCATCTTAGTAATCTCACTAATGAAAACTTTTCTAATAATAGCACATCACTTTTAGTAAATCTTCATACATTTTCATCCTTAACATGGAATTTAAATCATTTTTAGTAAATCTTCATACACTTCCTCGATTATAAAAGTTTTAGGCATTACTTGGTCTTCCATCCCATCTTGTGGAATTTAAATCATCAACTTAAAAATCAACCATCCTATGGTCCCAAATCAAATCTCGAATAATTTGTCCGACCTATCGAAATATTACCATTCTCCTAGTAATTTCTATAATTTAATAGACTCTTAAAACTTACATTACTACAATCTCGAAGTATTCTCGTACTCGATACTTCTAATTCCACTTAATAGTAATATGCGGTTCAATACATCTCGTTGCCCATCACGATCACCACTACCACCATCGCACCATCGCAATCACCATGTACTATGAAATGCTTGAGCATACTCCGACTCTTTCCACAACAATCATTAAGTAAATGCTGATATTAAAAGATTTCCCATTTTTAATACTCATTTAACACTAATGATTTTCAAATTCAACACAAAGAAACTCAAACATATATTTTCCACCACCACACATCAAATTTAATCCACAATTCACATTAAATTCGATCAATTCAAATTCCACAAAAACCACACCAAGCTCCATCGTCAATCATCCATAAATCTCCACAAAATTCAAACATAAATCATGTCAAATTAATCTTTACAAAACACACCTCAAACATCTCAAATTACATTTCCTCAAATAAATATAGATGACTTAAATTCATTTTCCACCAATTCACATAATCGCATTAAATTCATTTTCTACAATTTCACACATCAAATGCATCAAATTTATTCTCCACAAATACACACATAGCCTCCTATATGCAAGCTAAAAATTTGGAATGAGCCCTTACCTTAAAGGTAGCTTTAACAAGTGATTACGGTACTGCGATTAATTCTAGTAAAATTAAGGGTCTTACAAATGTCGAACTTTACTTGGCCTAAATTTCAGACTTCGTAATCTGGACTTCTATAATAATTTTAAATAGCGGGTCACTTGTTATTTAAACCCTAAACCCTAAAGTTCAATATGGATTACAATATATTGGCCGTTTTGTTTCATTTCTATGGATGAAATTTTAAGATTCTTACAAGAAATAAACTTTTTTTTTTTTTTTTAATTTCATGGAAGGCTAATTTTATAAGATTAATCCACGAGTTCAGTGTTTCATCAACTCCTTGAGATTCAGGTTACACTATCAATTTTGGTTCATGATTCTATCTTTGTTTATTTGATTATATTGATATTTTGATTGCTTAAATTGAATTTCAATAGGATTGATTAAATTTATTTGACATTATTTTGTTTTGGTTTCTAATTTAATTGAACTATAATTTTGCGACGCTTGATTGTTAATTGTAATATTTTGATGATTGTGATGCTTAATCCAATCAAAGAAACTAAATTTACATAGGATTAATTAGGCTTGTTTGATCAATTTTATAGTCAAATAAGAATAGAATAATGAATTAGAAATTAAACTCATTGATAAAATATGTGATAGGTCTGAAACTCGAATAAGTGGATTAATCGTTTTGCTCATCTTTTAAAACAAAAATCTAAAAAAAAACCTTTCTAATTTCAACTTTCCATTCGGGTAATATTTTTATATCAGAAGTCCTTGCGAAACAACTCGAATGATTACTCTATTTACATTTTATTATTTATATTTGATCCGTGTGGGAAAGTAGATCAAAGTGTTTCTAGGTTTGTAGTGACACTTTGGAGGGCTTCAAAACATGATACGCGCTACTACGTCGTACTTAAGTTCATAGAGGTCCATAAATCTTTTGTGTGATTACCCTCGTTCAGGATGAGAACATAAGTCATATGCGAAGATGGGGAGCCTCTAACTACCTATGGAGTTGATTCCCTAGAGTTTGGACCAAACGTCATTTCCTTTAGAGGAGGCATGAAGTCAACCTTTTATAATGTGA
This sequence comes from Cicer judaicum, assembly GCA_037974835.1. NCBI lineage: Eukaryota > Viridiplantae > Streptophyta > Magnoliopsida > Fabales > Fabaceae > Cicer > Cicer judaicum. Next base: position 4,120,396 of record JBBPBS010001045.1, on the reverse strand, counting down.
ATCTTTTGAATTCTTTTGTAGACCTTTGAGAAAGAACTCCAATACGACAAGAAGGAAATCCGTTTGCAAAATAAATACACCAAAGAATTATTGGATTGCCAAGATCCGACTGAAGCAAAAGCACTTTAAGATAGTTTTTATTCTTTTGGTTTTTGTTTTTGTCTTCCTTTCTTGATCATATTCTAACTTGGTTAATTTCTATTGGTTTGTTTAGTTAGAGGAAATATGTATTCAATCACGTTCATGAAAAAGTATAAGCTAAAGGATTTGGGAGCATCCTCTTCGGCTACTCCTCCCGCTAACCAGAGTGAAACCACTCAAGATTCGTTTGAACATGTAACTTTGATTGGGATTCCGACGACCTATCGTCAAAAGACTCCAACTCTAGCTCAATGAACTCTAGTCTTCGTCGATCTTAAGAACCCTACCCGGAAAAGAAAGGAAACAGCAGGAAATCAGTGGGTGACAAAATCAAATGGTATTGAATCAAACACCTCTTGATAAGGGAATCGTAGTAAGTGACAATATCCAATTGTTTCCAAATGGTATATCCGCTGATGTTCCTAGCTATCCTCATGAGTTGAATGCAATAGTTCGCAAGTCTAATTCAGTTTGCCTTGCCAACATCGGCCGATTGGTTTGCCAAGCCATTTTAGCGCAAAGTGTGATGTTCTTCTACAAAGCCTTTACTGTCTGTACTTCTATGATGACTGTGGACCATGAGTTTTCGGCTGAGAATGAGATACTATGATCTATGGTGTTGGAGTTGGAAATGCAGAATATTGATGATGAGAATATCATTACTAATATGAAGGAAAAGTTTGGTCATGCAAATAAGCTTGTTTCTTAAGCCAATGAGAAATTATCATCCAACATAATAAAATAAAAATAAAAATAAAAATTGAGTTAAAAGTCTAAGCAAAAATAACACAACATAATAAAATTGCCTAAATTAGAGTTTAGAAAATTCAACACAAAACATAATAAAATTGTATTAACAGATTCACCAAAAGTGCATTTGAGAGCATGTTCGTGAGAGTCAAACACATCTGTGGTAGTTTCTTCAAAGTCACTTTGATATTTTTTTAGAAGATTCTCTCTTTTTATAACATTAACTTTTTTAGAGCTTGTTATTTTAGAGCGATTACTTCAATAAAAGCATTGACTATCTTGAGTGTTGTATTTTCATCAGAGTCAGACAATACAATGTTTTTTACAGTTGTCAGAGTCAGACTAATCAGATACTTGACGCAATTATCAAAGACAAATAATCACTTATTTTTCACACTTATTAGAGGTAGACGGTCATTTTGTTTGTATTAATATATTCACCGAAAACGCATTTGATTAGAAGATTCTCTTTTCTTTGTTCATAAGAGGATCTAGCTTATATCATAACAATGACTTGTATTCCTTTTGTCTTTAATTATTTGACTCGGATTGTATATCACAATACTTCTTATAGTTATATTATTACTTACTCTATTAGTAAATATAGTTACTTGTTTATTAGGTGGTGATATTTTATATGTTTAGAAACACTTAAATTATTGTCTCTAACTTACTTGTAATTTATGTTACCTTAAAATAGATAATCATTACTATAAATCTTTGTTTTGTAACTTAATCTACACACTTAGCAAATGCAATTAGGAGATAATTGTTCTTTATTTGTTAGTTTATGTTATCATCAAAACATCAACTAAATAACTGAAGCTAAAGTCATTTTTGCACTAATATCTCGGGTTCGAATTTCTATTGTTGAAGTTATATGGAAGCATCCTACTTTTGGTTGGATAATGTATAACTCTGATGGGGCTGCTAAGGGTATTCCTTGCTTAGCTACTTGTGGGAGTATTTTTTAGAGATTATATATAGTGGTGTTGCTCTTTGTTGTTTTGCTCTTGCAATTGGTCATTCTTTTACTTTTTCATGTTGAGTCTATTGTTGGTATGAATTTTATTGAAGTTGCTTCCTCAAGAGAGCATAAGAGACTTTGGTCGGAAACAAATTCTCGGTTGGTTGCTCTAACTTTCAAGTCTCCTCAAATTATTCCTTGGCAATTACGTAATCGTTGACTGAATTGTCTTAAGATTATTATAGGCTCTCATTTTATCTTTTCTCATATATATAAAGAAGGAAATCATTAAGCACTATACTTTTTTCCCTTCATAATGATTTTTTCATTTTGTATTTTTTTAGTCAGGTTTTTAACGAGACATATGTTTGACCTTATGTTATTTCCTTTGATTAGGGTGCTGCAAATGATAAGTGGTATTTATATGATATTTATTAAATACCACTTTTATTAGAAATATTATACAACTTTGTTAGTCAATGGTATTATTCTCTATTTTTACTTTGTCAGCCAACTTTTATGATGTACATGCTAAATAATTAAATACGATTGTCAAGACTGATTGTTTTTATAAATAGAATAGCAAAATAAATCGTACACAATTTTAATATTTTAGATTTAAATTTGAAATATGATCTCCATAATATATATATATATATATATATATATATATATAAATTTGGTTTAAATCTTCAAAATTTCTAGACGCCCTGACAAAAGATGCCGGTATGTCTATCCATTTATATTACATATTTTTAAAGTTAAAAAAAAAATATTATATATTTTCAAAATGTAAACTTGAAAAAGTTGAGTTGTTACATAGTTTCCTAAAATTTTGGTGTTAATTAAGATTAAATTTTAATTTAGAAAAATACTTTACTATTAAGGATAAATTTATTTAGAAAACATATCTTATTAAAATTAAGAATTGTCTTTATATAATAATATTATATATATGACGATTATCTTTATTTATTAAAAAAATCAAGTAAATGATAAATTAATGAGTGAACAAATAAGGAAATGTTTATTTTATGAAAATATTTGTTCAATTTAAATTGATAAAAGACTCTATAATAAGAATGGCAATTAGATCAACTCATACTTTCAAAAACTACCCAAAATGAGTCAGAACTAGTCTAATGAATATAGGTAATTACCCACCAAAATAAATGATTATGGGCGAGGTGGTTTGATATTCATATCTACACTGCACCCGCATAATATACATTATTTATATTAATATAATTATATAAGAATATTTGTATATATATAAAGAAATTACAACACAAAGATGTGGATAAAGATATATATTTTATTGTCATTAAATTTTATTTTAATTGACAAATATTGATATTATTAAGTTTCATCTTTTGTCTTGAATTCAAATATGAAACCTCATAGTTGTGTGAGTTTATAATTGTATCAATCTAATTATACAAACAAATTACAACAAAGGTTAATCAACCCGCTCTTCACTTTTTTGGTTGGAATACAAATATTTTATAACTAAATAATATATAAAGTTAACAATAAATGTCATAAAATATATTAACTATTTTCTAAATATTATTTTGTTTTTATTTAAATAAATTTGTGTTTAGTTTAGGAATTATTTTTATTTTAGTTTTTTTTTATTAATATCACTTTTTTAAGTTAAAATTTTCTTAAAAGAAAAGAAAAACAAAAGCCATGATGCATAAATGCAATGCACTAAATAAAGAAAATAATAAGTGTCAAAAAGTGTTCATCAAATCAAATCATGCAGGTTTTCTAACTCCTTGTTAAAAATTATATAACGTAGCTTCCTTCTACATATTTTTTTTTTTTCTTAGAAATCACATTTGTAAAATGTTCTTCATTGATAATAGAACAATTATGCAAAGTTATTGTCCTCTCTTTATCATAATATTTTTTATACAATGTGTTTCATTTAAACAAATACTTTATAATACCTCTAAGTTATGAGTAATCATAAATACTTTATAATACCTCTAAGTTATGAGTAATCATAAGAGGTAAACTATCTTCAATAATAATATTTAAGTTGACTTGCAAATCATAAAAGATTTAATGGTCTAGATAATTGTTCTCCTTTGACACTACATCTCTTAAATAACCAACAATAAACATATTATGATAATAATAATCATCTCGTAGATGATTTGTGTTAGTTGAATTAGATAAATTAAGACCAAAACCCTATGAATTACACTTTTTATTGAACCACTTTAACATTAAATTTACATAAGGAAAAGCTATGACCAACACATTGTCAATGTGAACAAAAGAGTGGAAGATTCTTATATTCTGCATTAACAAGAAAAAATAACCTTCTATTTCAACCCAAATTCTATTTCTAATTTTAGTAGAAAGATCAATATGTATTAAAACTCTTGCAAAATGTCCCAAAGATCTATCAACGAAACTCTTGTAAAATCATCATTATTTACTGGAGTTCCAAGACTTAGGAGTAACAAAGAGGATCTTCGAACGCTAGTATTTTTGAGGAAGACTCGAGAAACGAACCATACATTGAGTAGTTGTTTGCTTATAATTATTTGGATTGAAATTCATTGACCAAACAAATAATAGTTTGAGAAAGTCGTTGAGTAAAGGCTTCCAAATATTGGCTAATTTGGTATGCAAGTCGTTGAGTTTGAGGGCTGGATCACCCTTTGATAAACAATCTACCGGGTAGATGATTTTGACAATCCTCCAAACTGGTTTTTGACATTTTCAATTTTTATAAAAATGTAAATAATTGCTTACTTCAAAAAATTGCTTACTATCTTATTAACAAATAAAATTTACACAAATTTAAATAAATGTTTCTTTCATTTATATCATGAACCAGAACAATTGAGAGAAACAAAAAAGGATATTGAATCTCTGATTAGAAAATAAATATGCAAGATAGTTTTGATACACAAAAGAACCATAAAACTCTAATCAGAGTTTTTTTTTAGTATCTAACTAACAGTGCATCTGATCTTTGCAAAGAGCAATAGTGGTACTTGTGGACAATAAAGAGTTTACAGCAGATCTCAACTCTGACTAAAATCACAAAGAAGAAACTATGAACTGATATTGTCTAATAGAAGTGAACATCTATATGCTACAACCGAAGATCCGAAATCAATGAAGACACCGTGTTATAGCCCGTCCAATATGCTTGACCTTTTAAAATTGTAAAAGCATTTTTTTACTACAAAAAAATACCTTAATTGGCTTTTGCTTCAAAGGACCATTCACTTGCAATAGAGGATTGTAATGGTCAATGATGTATATTCCCATACACACCAACTGGAACTACTGCTTGTGTGAATCCAAATCTTCCACCAAGGTTTGAACTAGAAGTTCCAATTCATAATCAATGAAAATTGCATTGCTGCAATAAGGGATGAGAGTAATCAACATGTTTTTCCCATAAGGGCTTGTATTTCTCAATGCCAATCTTCAACCAAGGTTTGGAGTTCCCATTGAAGTGGAGTACAGCCCCTCTCTCTATCAACTGAGGATCAACGTTTGTGTAGCCAAAACCCAGTACATGCCACGATGGCTCCAAGGGCTCGGTTAATCCGTAAAATGTTAACAGTCCGGGTGGCAAGGTACCGAGTTTCCACAGCGTCCGATCTACATTCTTTTCCTGCCAATAGTGATAGATGCCAGTTACATTCTTTTTCCTCCATTCAACCAAATCGAATACATTCATCCCGAATGCCCATCCACATGCATCAGGATCAAAATGTGCTCTTATAAGAGGATGAGAATAGTTCAAGTATTTATGGTATCTATGAAATGTCTCCATGCATGTCTCAACAGCACCATTAACATTCCCATTCAAATCAATTGAAAAAAGATCAGAAAGATCCTTCTGAACAACAACATCATCGTCCAGGAAAACGATCTTCTTCAATGCGGGAAAAACTTCAGGGATATAGAACCTCAGGTGGTTAAGCATTGACAGATATTTAGGGTTACGAAACTTGATAGGTGTCTTTCCATCATCACTGTTTCCAGAGAAGTAGTAGCTTTGTATTTCCGAGTCTTGAAGTTGCTTAAGCACAGGAACATACGAAGCATTTAACCAAGTGAAGTCTTCATACTTCTGAACTTCCACAGTCACCCCACGGAAATCGTTCATGGCAAACCACGCCTTCATTGCGGCATAATTTATTTCATCAGTGACAAGGTGAAAAATAATCATATTGGGATTCTTAGAGTTTTTTGCAGTTGAATTGACCACGACCGAAGTTGCAATAATGTTGTCAGAGAACACGCAAAAATGGTAAAGATTTTTATCCTTAATTTTCATCTCCACTTGCCTTTTGTCCTTCAATTTCTTTTGCAAATTAAGGTTTTTGAACCATTCTGTTGTCAACCGGACACCAAGACAGTATAAGCTTTTTGGGACTTCTTCAGCTGCTATTTGTCCATATTTTGAACTCTTTTCAGTTACTGAATTCATCTGTTCTTCAAGGGCTTGGATTTTTGCTTTGAATCTCATGATCATGGTTGCACTGTCATAATGGAGCTGTTGGGCCTGGTATAACAACAATGCCATATCATGGATGGCACTTTCCGATTCTCTTGTTGTTAAAGGAGAACGCCTAGTGGCAGCATTTGAGAGGAGAATCTGCGAGTTGCGGATCTGAGCACTTAGTTCCCAAGCAAATTGGAGATTGTTACTTTCTTTTGCAATTACAACAAAAGCTTTTGCTAAGGATATCTGATCATTAAGTTGTCTGGTCACTGAGTCTGAACTTAACATCTCATCGGTAATATTAAGGCCTTCCATAATCCTATCATTCTTGTAAGTTCTCTGCACAACAGGATACAAGAAATTATTTGCTAAACAAGGCCAACAAGGACAACAACGACCCAATCTCTCCAAAAATAAGATATAATACACTAGCTTTAAAATAAGAAGTCAAGCATGCCATGCAAGCTATGTTCCAATAACTTAATCAAGTTTAAGTAACTTTTGGTATGAGCTATGCATTACCCTTTAATTATTCTGTTACAGTTCCAATGTGATAAATTAAAATATGAAGAAGATATATTATGGAAAAATTATTTTTTCTCTATAATAAGAAAATGAAATGTCTGTGACATAACCTAGGACAAGAGAAACATATGGAAGTATCACTATTCTGCCTATTGCAATACATTTACCAATAAGCTCCCCGTATAATTGTAGTCATTTTAAACAAATTATAACAATGTGAGCACAATGTAATAGCTGTAGCCTATGAAGCATGGACACTCCTCGGATTAAGAGTGTCCCTATGGCGGTGTCCGATACCTGTACAACACGTGTCGAACAACTAATACAAGCGTCTCCAAAAAAAAACATTTTTACTTTGTTTCGACAGATCTTGAGCAATCGTCAAACACAGGAAACTCATCTACAGTTATTATTGCCAGCTATTCTAAAGTATTTTAATTAGGCATTTGAAAAATTATCGCATATACATATCTTTTCACATACTGACATAGAAACATCTTTATCTTCTAAAGTATTCAAGGATGATGATCAATGAAGGGGTTAAAGATCTTAAATTTGATTACATTATTAAGTTGAAAGATTAGCATATATGTATCATTGTAAATGTACTATGTTTTTTACAGTAGCGGTATCGACGTGTCTGAGTCGCGACCGTGTCAAAGTCCATGCTTCATAGGTAATAGCATGGTATGGATTCAAATCCAAAGATTATGTGAATTTTTCTTCATTACTATATGTTGACGATTTCCATGTTTTGAAAGATGTATAACAAACTTGCAAAAGCAATGTCGCCAAGCCATGTTAGACTAGCGATTATATAAATTAAGCAAGCAGTGATGTGATGTCACATTAAAACCAGCAGTTTAAAAAATCTGATCAGGCACACAATAATGCTATTCCAAAATATTAGCTGTTAAAATTCTGATTGATGTAAAAAAAGGCGTACAGTTTATAACCTATGAAAATTAAAAAAAGAAGTAGGATAGAGAAACAGAACAACAGTCATCGTTCCTGAAACACATCTCACACAGAACCATTTGTTTCTCAGGAATACAGGTTATATTACGAATGCATCAACTGCATGAGCCCCAAACGACAAATAACAAAAATTAAGAATTAATCATATGAATCAACCCCTTTTACACACCCCAAAAATTAAAAGGCATGTAAAACAAATAAGCACAAAAGCCAGCTCCCAAAGACACATGGTATATAATTCCAAAAACACAATGAGTTTCCAACATCAGGACAATTGAAAGAGACTTTTTAAAGCTTATCTAGACTTATCTGATCGTACAAGTTCATGTATCTAAGTGTTTAGCAGAGCTAATAAATAACTCAGAGAACTTAAGTTTCAGTTTTAGCATCTCCCTAAATGTTGAGATTGTAAATAGCTTTTTAATAACATGGATATAGAAACATCTTATTGAGCTTAAGAGACATAACAATTTAGCTGTTTAATCAATTTTCCCTTAGAAAATAAGGCATAACAATAACTTGTATAAAGAACCCCATATATCATATTAACTTAACAGAAAACAAAGCTTCCACATCCTAGACTATCATCCAAAAAGTAATAAGCTGGGTTTACACACAAATCAGCAAACAAGAACAGAAATCTACAAAAACGGGTTGAGAAAAAAAATCAATACCTTGGACAAAGCCGGTCTAGACTCAATTTGAGTCCCTTTGGTAAGAATATAGATAAAAAGAAGAACCACTGCACAGCACAATGCCCACCACAACGCATCAGGAACCCTTCTCCGCACTGGCCTTCGAAAATCTGTTGCTCTTCGCCTCATTTTCCAAACTTGTTAAAAACCCCAATTTTCCCCCTAAAATTCAGGGGAAAAACAGAATCACAGATCGCGTGGTATAACCAAGATCTACGCCAATTGGGGTTTCTAGATTTAGATATTTAGGTTAAGAAGATTCGAACTTTGGAGAAATATTTAGTTTTGTCGGCATGCACCGGTGAAGAGCTTTGTGATCACTACAATGAACAAAAAATAAAAAACCGCATAAGACATTCAAGCGAAGTACCACACAACATATTAGTCACAACTTAACCCAACAGTAAAATACAAATAAAACCCAATCAAAAGTTATGGAAATTAAAACCTGATTTAAATTATTTATTTTTTATCTTATTTTATGGTCTCTTGTTTTAAAAGAAGCTATCTAAACATTTTCCATTCATTTTGAAATGAATCAAATTTCAATGGTCGTATTTTCAAATTATATATATTAAATTTGTTGACCTCAGATAAGGAAGGATTCAAGGAGAATTGTTAAGCTATTTGAACATTATTGTACAAAATCATTTTAGAAGATTTTGTTGAAGATTCATTTTGGAATTAATCAAGTTTCAAAATGTCATATTGTCAAACTGTATCCACCAAGGTTTATTTTTTGTGAAGATCTTTGTTGACCTCACGAAAGAATTATATGCTCATAATTTAATTGGCATAATATTGAAACCCTAATTCTTTCTATATGAAGGGACCAATTATGAAGTAGAAAAAATAACACAACAACTCAAAAAACCTTACGTACTCAAAATTCCCAAAGTATTCAAAATTCAAGATTTTAGTTTTAGCAAAAGCATTCGTTCAACTTTATATTACTTAGTACTATGTTTTAGTGTGTAGTTCATTTAATAAATCCGCATAGAAGAAGCAAAATATAATTCAGTTTTACCCCTTGATAATCCAACCCAGTAATGACTATTCTTCCTCAACAACTTATAGGTTTTCAAGTTGGAAGTTGAAAAGATTTGACTTGTAGGGTCAAGGTGGTGTAGTGCCTTAACAACTTGTAGGTTTCAAACTTGAAGTTGAGAAGATTAACTTGTAGGGTCAAGTGTTGTAATTCAAGTTTTGAGTTAGTGGATAAATCATTTTGTGTGAGGAGACTAGATATAGCTACCACGTTGGTAGTGAACCAGTATAAATTCTGGCGTGATTTTCTCTTCCATATGCTCTGTTTGCTTGCCCGAGTTTATATCATTGAATCATATTTTAAGAAAAGAAGTCATTTTTAAATAAGGGAAAACACAATTCAACCCCTTTTCTCATGTTTTTGCACCTTCAATTGGTATTAGAGCATGCTCTCAAGCTTAGCACTTAATCGTGTTTGAGAAAAGATCCACTTTTCAACATGTTTGGTTTTGGTGATGAAGCCTCAAGAGGAAACATCAACGTACTCCCTTTATTTCATAGAGACTACTTTGAGTATTGGAAGGATAAATTAGAAGTTTATTTATTTCACAAGATCCTGAGCTTTGGGATTTGATGGAAGATGGGTACATTGCTCCTACCAACGAGGATGGTATTGAAGTTTCCATAAAAGAGATGAATGTTTATTAGAAGAGATTGCCCAACAACTGGAGACCCAATATCATAACTAATCAACAAGAAAATGGCCTAAAAAATCTTCATCTGAAAAAGTTAATCAACTCTCTCAGGTCTCACAAGATTGAGCTTGCAAAGGATGAACCCAAGAAGAAGCAGAAGACTTTAGCTCTCAAATCCAAGAATAAGAAAGCTCTAGGTGGGATAATGCTTCACTTGGAAATTTAGGAATAGAAATATAAGACAAAAAATATAATCAAGTGTAATGGAAAGGAGAAAGACAACGACAACACAAGTCAATATAATAAAGAGATGAATTACATGTTGTGCAAATATCCTTACAAAGAGCAATGGGAAGGTCATGCTCATGTGGCATGACCGAATTCATGGTTGTATCATAAGAGAGTCTGCAATAGTCTCACGAACAAGTACAATAGAGGGTAGCCGACAATGATGATATGTTTGTATAACTCGAAGTTGGGGGATCAACCGTAGAGGTAGTTGGGGTCAAACTCAACAGGTTTGAGAGGAACAAGAGTGGGAGGAATAGAGATAACCACCCAAGGAAGTTCGAGATTAATTTCCTAAAATGGCTTTGTAGCTACATGAATTAGCTAAAAATATGGTACAAACTCAAAAATGTAACATCAACTGATGTAACGTATCGTTTTAGTGCAAGAGAGTATTAACGATAACTTTTTTGGGACCATGTTATCCAAGAAAGACACACTTAAGCGATCAAGATGACAATTTGTTGAGACAAAGAGATAAATTATAAACAAAACACGTGGACTCGAAGACACAAAGAGGTAGTGGGTGAAGAGGGGTATGAGAAAAGAGGAGCAAATGAGGGATATTGTCATCAAGGACAAAAGAGGGCCTACGATGGATAAGGTATCATGTCATTAAGATTACATGCCCCAAAAACAGAATGAACATTACCATGGAGATGTAAGGTTTGAGTGGTTTCAATGAGATGCCAATTTTTACGTTCGACTACCCATTCTTTTGGGGTGTATGAGAACATGACGTTTGGTGAAGAATACCATTAAAAGCCATAAAATTTTGAAATTGATGAGAAAAATACTCCCGAGCATTATCACTTCGTAAAGTACGAATAGAAACACCAAAGTGAGTTTTAATATTTTGATAAAATTGCTCAAAAATAGAGAACACTTAGATCTGTTTTTCATTAAATAGAGAACAATTTAGATCTAAAGTAGTAAAATTATTCGATCAGGAAAATGACTACGAGTGTGTTTTCTTAAATGACACGGTTTAACATGTAAAGTGGACAACATAGAAAAATTTGACACAAACTTTTGAAGATTGGGAAGACTTGGGTGTCCTAGATGAGCATGAATATTATGAGAGGAATTTATGGCAAAACATGTCTTGGATGATTGATAAAGGTAGTAGAGGCTTTGAGACTCACACCCGATGTCAATCGTCAATCCCGAACTCCAGTCCTACAGGGTAACAATATTATTAGTAAAGGTAACAATACAATCATGGGAATGAGATAATCAACTAATTGAAAGTAAATTAAAATAGCATCCAAGTACATAAAGATCAGGTGCAACTAAAATGGAAGGGATAATTTTGACAACGTCAACACCTTGGGATCAAGTTTGGGAGCCATTGACATAAGTTATAGCAGGTAAGAAACTATATGTAGAGAGAAGAGAAGAAACCTTTATTACCAATGACATGCTCACACACACCAAAATCAAGAACCCAAGGGCAATCAAAGTAGTAGAACCAAAGTTCAGATGAATCTAAATCCACTAGAAAAAATCTTTATAACTTGTTGGAGATCCATGTGGATGAGGTGTGGTTTGAATAGTGTTAGAAAGATCAACTTGAGTTGCATTTGTCGACCACAAAAGGCTTACCATGCAACTTCCAACAATGATCAATAGTGTGTTCAAGTCGATTACAATGCTCACATTTGGGACGAGGCTTAGAGTTAGATATGATCCTCTACGAGAACAACTCTAATTATGTACTAGAGATGCAACGACAACATTGTCACCCGCAATTAGCGCAACAAAGGGCTTAATTGGATGTTTTGCTGGTACTCAAAGAAGAATCACTAAGGTAGTAGACATATCTAGAACAATAACATACCCTAAAATTTGATCACGAGTTGTAGAGTACTCTTGGGCAATCCATAAAGTTCAAGAAGCATGAAGAAGGTGTTGTGTTGATTATATACCTTCCTTTGTTCAACTAGATTACTTGCAGTAGAATGGAGAATCTCATTAAAATCATGAAGTGCACTATGAACATTTCCAAGATATGCAGAAATCAGACCATTGATCATCTTTGAAGTAATGATATTCAGCAAGCGGTGACACACTCTATAGTAACGTTGAGTGACATTAGTGTAGAGTGCCTTTTCATGACTCCAAATTGATTCACACGTGAGATATCGATGGAAAATAGGTTTAATGTTTGGATGAAGTGTACACTTAAGGACACTGCACAACTGAGCAGTTATTTGCTTCAAATTTGAAGTTTTAGATGCAACCATCTTTTTAGGATTTTTAGTGAGATTATCCTTGTAACTTTGAAAAGCATCCATAATTTGATGTTGTTAAGCCAACTGTCATAATTTGATCCATTCATTTTTTCTACAGAGTAGTTGGTGAAGATACTCTTTTTTTAGTAATAGATAGGGACACCATGCTCGGTAAAGAGCACCAAAAAACGCGTCTGAACTGAAGAAACAAAGGTTGTTTGAAGTGGTAGATGTATATCCGTGACTTGAAACTAAAAAGTAAAGGCATATATGGAATCAAAAGACTGTGGTGAGAGCAAAAAGAGAGGTTGTGTTGTAAACGACAACCAAACACGGTGTCACGCATGATGAAAATAGACAACACGTGAACGTGACTCGTTATGGATGGTGAGCACATGTAGAGGGCATTGGTGTCGCACATTAAGGAGTGGGCCAGTCTAGAGAAGGCGAAGGTGCTTGAGTGTTGCTCGTCGGAGAAGGCAACGACAATAGGGCAAAGATGGCCGTAAAAGGTGGTAAAATTGGGCTATAATGAATCACAACAACAAAGGGCAAACCAGAGTTGAAAACACGATTTTCCATAAAACATTCTCATCGGAGACAATACATCCACTAGTTAGTTACAGATTAGGATTGTCTCTCTATAGAATATGGATTCCATGTTAAATGACAAGAGAAATTTTAGAGATATGTTGAAAAACCATGTGTTTCAAATACACATAAAAAGTTCTTTATATAAATTATGAGCAATAAATACAAATAATAATAGGAATAATTACAAGATATTATACTCCTAATTACACGATATTTTATTTATTTACACGATTTAATTTTATTTTCAACAATTTTGTTATCATCAAAATATCAATAAAAGAATCGTAGCTAAAAACCATTTTTGCACTAATAACTTTAGTTATATTGATTCTTGCGATGCAAATATTTTATGATGAATTTTATGATTTTAATATTCTCATCAATTAATATTCTTATTCTTTTATGAATAATTTTATGGTTGCAATGCAAATATTTTAATATATTAGATGCTAAAAAAAAATATGTTACACGATTTAGGTTCCGATTTTGGCAAAACAAATCCATGTACAACCCATTCTTGTATTTTACCTAAGGGTCCGATCTTCAAAGGTAACCCAAAAGTCATTCATTTTTAGAATACTTGGAAAAGAGCTTTGCTCTCTATCATGGAAAGTGTACAACTAGTGCAATCCATCATTCATGATATGCTAGGTTATTCTTTTAACATATCTATCAATGGCCTATCAAACTTCTCAAATAGTTACATGATTGGATTAGAAACTTCATTTGGAGTGATGACATTACTATAACCAAAATTTACATAGTTTCTTGGCATAAATTGTCTTTCCACCTTGGAGGGGAGGTCTTGGTTTGAGATATTCCAAGTCTATTAATGTGGCTACAATGCTTAACTTTTGCTGGACCTTTTTTTCTGCTTTATAAGACCAATGGGTTGTCAGCTATCTTATATATGTAGGAGTTAGTTTTTGACGAACAATACTACAATTTTCCATCATATTAGCTCTTATTTATGGGGTGGAATCAAATGTTATTTATTTGAGGTGGAGATCAATTCTAGATGGTTAATAGGCGATGGTGCTTTGATCAACTATGGTGGATAACTAGCTAGGTTCTCCCTTGGTTGAGTTGTTAACTATTCATCCTAGCTTTCATGATTCTTTGGATTCTGTTGTGGTTGACATTGTGCATAATGGTAAGTTAGTTATCTCTCTCTGCATTGCCATACGTTTTCTTGCTCTAATAAATGATATACACGATATTACTCTACCTTCAGTTCTTGTTTTTGACAGGTTGGTTTGGTGTAGTTCACTTGATGGTAACTTGAGCTCTAATGATGCATATATTCACCTCATGCCAAATGCTAAGACATTAATTTGGGAAAAACTCATTTGGAGACACTGTATTCCTCAATTGAGATTATTTGTCCTTAAGAGATTGGTTCATGATTGAATGTCCATGGATGAACATTTCAGTTCTAGAGGTTGCATCATTGTCTTAGCTTGTAACTTATGTATTGGTTTTGAGGAAACTTTTCTTCACTTATTTCAACAATTTTCTTTTGCAATCTCCATTTGCAATTGGTTTGGTGACATCAATGAGTTTACCTTGAATATATCTTCCCTTTTATTCCTATTGAAGGTTTGCAAAAATTGGTGGAGCCGTTAACTCCAAGATTTGATCCTTATTGCCATTCATACTATTTGGTTGGATAGACATAGGGATTAGTTTATCAATGGGGTTCAGAGTGATTACCAAACAATATGCATGATCATTTCATTTATAAATCAAAGTTGAAATCTATCTAAAGGTATCATATCCTCATATGTTTCTGAGTTTAGTATATTGGAAGATTGAAGGTGATAGATAATCCTAGGACTTGTGAAAAATGTAGAGGATCTTTGGAAAACTCCTACAGTTTGGTGGTTGAAAATTATTATTGATGGATTGAATTTTGGAGATCCTCATTGTGTTACTTTGGGAGGGATCATCCATGATTTTCTTATGCTAGAGTTATTTAGGGACTACTTTAGACTTCATAATTATTATTTCTCTTGATTTTTGTTGGGTTTGGTCTCATCCCCCTACTTTGTATTCTTTTTATTTTTCTATTTTTATGTCAATTATGATTGTGCTACAAACGATTATTAGGGGTGTGAGATGCCAACTTGGTTGAGATTTCCAATATAAAATCCTTCCACCAGCTTCCAATCTTTGTTGATCGCGATGGTTGACCATAAAATATTAGTTTACAATTCAAAATAGCATGAGACTGACTTTCAAAGTTGGTGATAATATGTCTACAATGAAAAATCAGAGTCAAGAATATACACATATTTAAGAAATTCATAACACATAGTCTATAATGAAAAACTTTTATTAATATTATATATGAAATATATATGTTATCATGTGCTTATCTTTGTGATTATTTTCAATTTGAGTCTAAGTTGTTGTATTGTAATTAATTTCAAAATCGAAAAAGGGAAATATAGAATTACAGTTAAATACTTAACCAATTAAGATTTGCTTGTTGTGTATTCATATAGGGTAACAAAGAATAAAACTAAATGTTTCACTTTTGCTATTAAAGGTTGTGCTCTCTAAACATATATAGGTGTTTTTTTTCCAACAAATCAACTATGGGTGATTGTTATAACCAAATTGGTTTGAAGAACTATGACCCTTACATGTTTTGATAATAACAATATCAGTTTGTGGGAACAATTTAAAGTACTAACGTTTTGATTAAATGTGCAGTTCTTAGATCAAGTAAATTTTATAGGATATTATGCCATACTCTCTGATGATTGGACTAAGACAAAAGAACAACAAGACTTCACTTCACTCTGCTTTTTTAAATCTAGTGAAAGTTCTTTGACACGCACATCTAATTATGTAAGTGACACTCTATTTCGATTGCCTCCAATACTCTCTGATCAAGTAAATTTTATAGGATATTATGCCATACTCTCTGATGATTGGACTAAGACAAAAGAACAACAAGACTTCACTTCACTCTGCTTTTTTAAATCTAGTGAAAGTTCTTTGACACGCACATCTAATTATGTAAGTGACACTCTATTTCGATTGCCTCCAATAATGCAAGCAATGCTCTGGTTCTAGTGACTATGGAAATATATGATATATTATGTCTTAGTTTATTATGATTAATGGAGTTGTGATTTGTTCGTCTACCTCTGATAAGATTGACAACCAAGAGATTGTATGCATTTGGTAATCACATCATTGCATCAAGTATCTGATCGTCTAACTCTAATTTTATGATGTATGCTCTAAAAGAAGTCAATGCCTCAAATAAGACAAAGCATTTGTGCATTCTCTAATGAACATCCTGAATGTGCTACTTGTTTGAATGTCTATAAGACATGCTACGATCATTGTATCCTTTTCTTTTCCGTCTATATACCAAGATATGTTGAATCAATTACAAGGATTTGCTTTGGAAAGTTTTCTATGGAAAATCAACCTCAAAAGATTTGATATGAAACTTCATGATTTATGCTGATTTTTATCAATCAGGACAACGACCAAAAACCCTAAACAATCTCTATAAAATGATGTGTATTCCTCACTAAAAGAACAAGAAACACACAAGCTATAAGCATATACAACATCCTCTCCACCTTTTCTCTTAATTATTCGTTTTTACTTAAGTGTTGAGATTAATTTATGAGAGTACAACTTTGTAAACACGCTCTTGTTAGAGTTTTTTCAAAAAACCTAACCTATTCTCTTGTAACCTAGCCTAGTAGTGGTTGTCTTCCTCAACAACTTGAATGTACTAAGCTAGAAGGTTGAGAAGACTTGAACATAGGTAGTTTGACTAGTAGTTGTTCAGTGGAATTGTAAGTCCATGGTGACCTAGTGGATTAAATTCTTCAGGTTGAATGGATTGGGCATAACTACCATGTTAGTGGTGAACTAGGATAAATCTTTTGTGTTATTCAGTTTTGTTTATGTTCATAGGTCTTGTTTCCTTTATTATAGCTTATTTACATTAAAAATGTTTTAAAAAGAAACACAATTCAAACCCCTCATTTCTTGTGTTTCCAGTTCTACAATTGGTATTAGAGTTCAATCTCAAAGTTGAGAACTTAACCATGTTCGAGTAAAAATATGTTATTATGACTAATTGTGATGAAAAAGTTATAGGTGGAAATGTGAACCTTCAGTGGTTTCTTTGGTAGCACCATTACAACCTTTTATGCCCATCCCACAGATTGAGATACACACTCTTAATGCTCATCTTGTTGCTACTTTAGGGTCTACAAACTCTACTTCTAGAAGTCTCTCTACACTTCCTTTTGGCCCCATGTTTGATCCCTCTCAGTTTGTGGAAACAAATTAAAGCACTAATATTTTGATTAAGTGTGCAGTTCAAAGATCAAGTGAATTTTGTAGGATCTTATGTTATATCCTCTAATTTATTGGACTATGACAAAGGAACAACAAGACTTCGCTTCACTCCACTTTTCTAAATCTATTGAAATTAGCGCTCTAACACTTGCCTCTAGATACAAGCGACACTCTATTTTGGTTGACTTCAATAATGCAAGAAATGCTCTAGTGACTCTGAAAATAGATGATATGTTTTGTCTCAGTTGCTTTTAATGAATGCAACTATGCTATGTTTGTCTTCCTTTGTTTTTTGAAGTGAAAGTTCTCCAAAAGAGCTACACTACCACCAACCACGTCAAGAAGATCCCTAGAAGTCTTTTCAACAAGTGAAGATTAAGATTACTAATATTATATTAAGATTAATTTTTTTTTTCCATTTATTGATTTAAATATTCACTCTATACTTAATGTTGACCTTATAATATTTTAGTATTATTATACTATCATTAGTTAATATTTATACAATAGTGTGGTTGGATATTGTAATTTTATGAACAGTATTTTATTTAAAGAATTATAAGAATGTGATTTTTGGCTAATTATATTTTATTTATTGTAACTCGGAATGTATCAGAATCCATTTCTCTCTTTCTAGTAAACATCTGCACACAGCTCCAATATGTTGCTATCATTAGTTACACTACCACCAACCACGTCAAAAAGATCCCTAGAAGTCTTTTCAACAAGTGAAGATTAAAATTACTAATATTATATTAAGATTAATTTATTTATTTTTTTCCATTTATTGATTTAAATAATCACTCTATACTTAATGTTGACCTTATAATATTTTAGTATTATTATACTATTATTAGTTATATTTATACAATAGTGTGTTTGGATATTGTAATTTTATGAACAATATTTTATTTAAAAAATTATAAGAATGTGATTTTTAGCTAATTATATTTTATTTATTGTAACTCAGAATGTATCACAATTCATTTCTCTATTTCTAGTAAATATCTGTGCATAGCTTTGCATGCACACAACTATTACTTTTTTTTTTTTAATAATAAAAATCATATATATCTCTTTCTTCTTTGTAAAACACGTAATTTATTTATATTAAAAATTAGAATTTATTGTCTAATTGTACTTTGTATTATTTATTTTTCCTTTATTTGTCGTTTATAGTATCTATTTGTTTGTAAAATTTGTTGAAATTGTATTTGATTTACGAATTAATCTATGAATGAAAGAAAGATTAGATGGAAATTGGTCGTTACCAATTTACGGATTCTTTTATTACCATACCAAAAGTCATAAACATTGTATTTTAAAAATAAGTCTACATAGAAACCGCCACAATTTTTGGTTTTTATCGCCCACCATGATCGTCTTTGGGAAACACGTACAATGTTTTGGAAGGTTTTTTTTTTTTTTTTTTT
>JBBPBS010001045.1:4078708-4100830 GCA_037974835.1 Cicer judaicum | reverse complement strand
TTGTTAACAAATACCTCCTATTTTACTCTGATCTAATAAATAAATAATATAATATAAATACTAATAATAATAATAATAATAATAATAATAATAATAAAATATTATTAATTTAATAAATAAAATAATAATGATAAAATATTTTTAAAAAACAAAATATATTTAATAGAAAAAAAAATACATAAAAAGTAATGTGATTGAGTAGATGTACTAAAACAAATAACATATCACTCCTATTTTGTAGATACTAACAACTTAATTCTATTTTGTTAATGACTTTTTCATAATTTTTCTTCGGATCAAATAATAATAATAAGAGCAATGATATTTGAACACAAATTTAAACACAAATACAAACACAAAGTTTGGTCATTCTAATCAAATAGTATAAATTTGAGCATTCTAATCAAATAAGATATAAACATGGTTAATGACTTAAAACGATTAGACCTACTAATAACAATAACAGTGACGAAACTTAATATTTAGACATAAATAATTAACATCACAACCCTAACTTTTAGACAAAAATAATGCATTAACCACCTATTATATTTTATTAACCAATAATGTTTACACTATTAACCAGAAAAGAAAACACACAAAAAAAATCAAAAAACTGTGTATGAACCAAGAACAACAAAAGTAAACAGTTAAGAAAATATCAAAAGAACTAAAATAAAATAAAAATCTAAGAAGTGTAGATTTGGAGAGCAATATGTAAAAAATACAAATGAAAAAACAGAATATAGGTCAACACAAAAATTAGTTGTGATTGATCCAAAAGAAAGAAAGAGAAACGAGAGAATGAGAGAGGAAGACCATGAATGAAGATGAAAAGGAAGAGAGAGAAGAGAGAGTTCGTAGTGTTTAATTTGATTTTATTATTAATTAATGAAGAGAGAGTAATATAGGTGTATTAATGAAGATAGAGAATATAAACGTGTATAAATGTGTACAGTGTAGTAGTTGTTTTGTATTTGTGTTTAAAATTGTGTTTAAATAACATTTATCTAATAATAATAATAATAAAAATTAAATTAAATTATATCAATAAAATAAAATATGTTAAATTGAAAAAACAAAATACATTAAATTAAGAAAAAAAATCCACAAATTGGAAAATAAATATACACCAACTTTAAATTAATAATTTCCATTTAAATGTCCTTCAATTCCACATCTAGGTTGTCGTTGAACTTGTCTAGCTCTTTAATAGAGTTGAGGTTATTCTGGTTGATCATCATTTTGATCATTATCTTCGTTATAATTTGTATGTGGATTAGAATCGTTACCACTTACCTCCGTATAATTTTGAGTTTCAGAGTTATACATGAAATCAAAAACAGCATAAGCTGACTCACGAGTTGTCAATGAGTTCCAAATAAATTATAGAAAAACCATCTCTCTGTTGGATGAACGGTGGTTGGTATTTCTGGCACTGATGAAACATAATATTGAGTCGAGATATCTTCAGATTCATGTAGATATGGTGGTAATGATGGACCATAATATGAAACTTCTGTAGGGGCATGCGGGTGAGGTGATGATAAAGACAATTCTGGTGTTTGGTGCATGGTTTGTTGTTGTGGGATTGATTGAGGATTAAGTGCACATGAGGATATGATGAAGGTTGCAAATGTAGATCATGTAGATATTGTTCTACATATATATATATATATATATATATATATATATATATATATATATATATATAATTTGGTGTGATGTCTAAGTCAATCCATGTATTCTTACCTGTGGCGTAAAACACCTTCTACAAATTGACTTTGCAATACGTAATTTTCACGTTCATTCCAATGTTTAATCTCTTATTTCTAAACCCAAATCCTATTATCATCAATGACACGTCTCATGTCGACCTTATGATAGATTTTTATATCCTCTAGTGGTTGTGGAATTTGTTGATGGAAACCGAATTGAAGTGTGACCCTATTTGTATGATATTTTTCGACAATATGATAACAATATAGATAGGTACATGCAATCCATGTGTTAATCTCTTGTTCGAAAATCTAGTGTTGGAACCCGAGGTACGGTGGCCAACAAAACAGATATGTTAAAAATAAGCTAAAGTAAATATTAAGAAGTATAAAAAAAAATAATTAAAAAATGCAAATAAATGTGAATGAATATATTACTTCCTAAATCATCATGAGATCGATTATTTTTCGGTATTCTTCTACGTTGTTATGAGGAACTTTTCTGAAATTTAGACCACCAAAATTAAATCTTTTGAATATATCAAAAATAAAAAATATAATAAAATTAGTAATATTGTAAGTAGTTAGTTTTAAAAGAAGAAAAATATATCAATAACTGATATAGAAGGGACACAAGATAAATAACTGATAAAGAAAAATAAATTAGTAATATCGTAAGTAGTTAGTTTGGGTGATTCTAAAGGGACACAAGAGAAACGATACCAAACCAAATTTTGCAACAGCAATGCACATCCTATTATAAACATTACACGAGGTTTCGTAGCAAAATACAAATGTCTATAAAATGTTGTTAAAATTATTGAACCCCAACTATATTGCTTTACATAAAAAAAAGTTACAACTCGACGACAAAGTCACAATAACTGATATAGTTTATCGACACCTTGTCTTCTTTGGTAAAAATACAACAAGATTTGAACTAATGAAGGTTTGCGATGACGAAAATGTTCAACTGATGTTTGATGTTTATGTACAGTGGTCACAACTCAACACCATCAAATTATATGTTACATTTGAGGATGGTCCTACATCAATAAACATTGGTAAATTGAATTAGCCTCATACATGCACAAACTATGCAGTGTCACAAGATCATCAGAAACTCGATTCTGACATGATATGTACAAGTGTAATGCAAGTTTTGAAAGTAGACCCTTCAATCAAAGTGAAAGTTATTATTACTCAGATTCAGGCTTTGCACACATACACATATCTGCGTTTAAATTATGCAAACCAATGTACAAGTTGATAAGACTTAGTTGTACGACAAGTACAATGGGGACTCCATTGATAGAAGTTGCACATGATGGGAACGACAATGTAATTCTTATTGCTTATACTCTTGTGGAAGGTGAGGCAAAAGAGTGTTGGAGTTTCTTTTTGAGAAATTTAAGAAAATATGTCACTCCACAAGCCAACCTTTGTTTGATTTTATATATACATGAATCCATTAAAAGTGCTTATAATAATCCAAATAATGGATGACAAAATCCTCCGTCAAAGGACAATCCGACATATTTCACAAAATTTCGTGATGGAATTTAAGGATAATGCATTGAAGAAAAAAATTATTGCAATGGATAATAATTTCATTCTTACTTTTTATAATTACTAATTTTTAAAAATTCTATTGGTAAAAATTTGACACATTGCCTACTGTGTAAATACAGGTTACTCCATTAATGACCCTACATATAAATACTAATGTAGAGAAATCGACATAGTAAACCCAAAGACTATAAAATGGTTAGACAACATACCGCGGAAAAATTGAATTAAAGCATTTGATGGATGTAGTCGTTGGGATCAGAGGACAACCAACTTTGTGGAGTCGATCAACGAATTATCAAAAGGTATGTGCAACCTTCTTATCATTGCTTTGGTTCAATCAACTTATTATAAGACAGAGACACTTTTTCCAACAATGGGAAAACTACATGCATCAACTTTAGTTGTTGGTCAAGCATACACAAAAAAATGTATAAATTTTATGAAATTCAAAATACGTAAATCCAAAGGTCGTAAAGTTGATAGTTTTGATTGGAGCAACCATACTTTCATGGTCCATGAAATGGTAAATCGAAGGGCAACAATTTGGTCATTTAAGTGTAAACCTTCCTAACAAGTGGTGCAGCTGTGGGAAATATCAAGCTATACATATGTCTTGTTCACATGTGATAGCAGCATGTTCTAACATAAAATATGATTATTGGAGCCTTATACCTGATGTGTACAAGGTGGAAATGAGACTAAAAGTCTATGACAAAATGTTTAAACTATACCAAACAAATGATATTGATTAGAATATGAATGTGTTAAGATATACAATCAAGCTAAGATAGTTTTTAGGACAATAATCTAAAGTATACAAATAGAAAATACACTGGAGCAATGAGATCTATCAGACACCACTCATACTCTTTGGGTATTCTTGGCAGACACCTGCACATAAGTAATGTTCCAAAAAGTCCACTTTCAAGGTATGTTATAGATATAGTCGTCCCAAAACAAAATAAGTACAATCACCAAAAGAAAAAAATACCAAGACCTTATACAACAAAAAACTAATTTGATCATCCACTAACAACTACAGTAACAAGGGTGACCTCCACCATTGCACAAGTTCCTTCTGACACAATAGCTCTCCTCGAATTAACTTATTCCTCCTCATGATCCATAAAGGGACCAATCTCTTCAGAGATCAGGTCCACCCACGAGATTGGTGGCTTCAACGACGCTAAAATCTCAAAACAATTCACTACCTCAGTGACCGTCAATAGAGGATCATTCACCATGAGTGAAAGCTTTGACTCGACCCGCCTAGACGGTCCTGCAATATATTTTCTTGCTGGCATCGACCTCTTATCCTTTTCTCCATTCCCCTATTATCACTCATGAATGTATAATCACGTCAATATTAACCATCACATATTCACACATCAATCACACATATATGGTCCCTATGTGCAAACTAAACATTAGAAGGAGCCTTTACTTCAATTATAGCTTTTTTCATAATTATCGCTACCACAATCAAACACAACGAAAATCTCACTCGTGGCAACACCTTCAATCAAATAGTATTTGACTTTGCCAAATTAGTCTGTGAGACTTTAACTACCTTACAAATCATTTCTTACTCCTAATCCCCTTAGAGTATATTTACTAAAGAGTTTAAAACGAGTAAAGACAATAAGTATTATTAAACACTATGCACACTTTCAACATATAAAACATATTTTTAGAAGTTAACATCATTTAAATTTCTCATAGAATTCACTAACAATCATTCAAAACGTCTTAAATAATTTTTCTCAAATTTTTTTTCACATAACCAAAAATTTTCTCAAATTTTTCACAACTCATTTTTTCTCTTCAAATAACTGAAGGTATGATGTACTATATTTTTAAAGATTAAATGTTCAATCAAAGTATTTACCTCATAACAACATAACCACACCAAAAAATATCAATAAATATGTTTTTAGTTTCAAAATTCTAACTCTTTAAAATAGTTTCATTCGTTTCAAAATTTATTATTTTTTGGCTAAATTACATCAGTGATCCCTTAACTTAATTTCAGGTAACGTTTTAGTCCTTTATCTTCTTTTTTTCCCGAGTTGGTCCTTTATTTTAGTTTTAAGTGACAATTTGATATTTTATGTTTTAAAATTTCAACAATGTTATCCTTTTTTATACAAAAATTCAAAAAAATCATCGAATTTTTCAATCAAAACCCATAAAATTGATAATTATCTTCAATCTAATGCAAATTTTATCAAATTCATAACTCAAATATTCAAATACACTCATATTTTCATCTCCAACAACATCAAATAAAGAATGAAAATATGAGTTTATTTCAAGATTTAAGTTACGAATTTGATTAAATTTGTATTTTATTGAAGATGATAATGAATTTTATGAGTTTTGTTTAAAAAATTTGATGATTTTTTTGAATTTTTATAAAAAAAAAGGACAACATTGTTGACATTTTAAAACATAAAATATCAAATTGTCACTTAAAATTAAAATAAAGGATCAACTCGGGAAAAAAAAAAGATAAAGGACTAAAACGTTACGTGAAATTAAGTTAAGGGACCACGAATGTAATTTAGCCTTATTTTTTCTTTCTTTTCTTATCAACAAAGTTTGTATTTTAATTTATGAAACTTGGAATCTTTTAAAAAATGAAATTACAACTCAAGTTTAACCATTATTTAGAACACAAGTTCAAAGATTTGATAACTACATATTTACATTCTTGATCATCAATCATAGCAACTATTTTTGAAAGACATAAACTAAGAAAAATTATTTTTGTTTAATCACCATAACAATATTAATATTTCAGAGTTCTCTCACTGCTAACTTGATGTCAACGATCTCGATTCCTTTTCGAGACTCAATGAGCTAACTACATAACCATAAAAATTAATAAAAATGTTCACCGCCAAAATTTATCCAACCACATCACAATTTCAAAATTAAATCTTTTTATCTTTCAAGTTATATCACTCAATCATTAGAGCACAAAAATCTAATTTAATAAAGTACTCTAAATTTTTTCTTTAAACTCAGTTCAAAAGTAATTAAAAGAGTAACATTTTTAACACCAAATATTTTAATTTCAATCTAATTTTTTGCTCAAACTCTTTAACTTAGTTAAAATTTGAACTTTTTTCACAACTTTAACAATTCTAAATTTTCTTGTAAAATTTCAACTTCAGTTAAAATTCATTTATTTGAAAACAACTTATTACATAGCTTAAACACATCAAAAATCAATTTTATTTTTTAACCATTACTAACAACATCAACAACAAAGATTACATTTTTTTCAAAACACCAATAACAATAACAACAAGAACACAAACATGAAGAATCATTTATTTATGGACAAAAAATTTGCAACAAAACACTCAATAAATTTTATATCATTTCTATCTAACACAAACACCAAAATAGAAAGAACATATGATCCCGATTTTTTGAAACTATCAATATTTTGTTAAAGAACTAAAAATTTCCTTTTTTTTTTCCATAACAGTCAGGATCACTATTTTCATGTAAATGGGGAATAGAAAAAAAAAAAAAAGTTTACTTCAACACGATATTATTATTTTTTTGCTAAGAAAAGAAAGAAGAATGAGGAAAGATAAAAGGAGGGTTAGCTGGCTTTTAAAATATATATTATAATTAAATATTTAGGTATATTACTAAAATCATCGTTATATTATCTAATCATTCTTACACACATCACCTACTTCTCAATCTAATTTAATAAAAATATTTACTCTCATCGTAACTCAATTGATAGATGAATTTATCAGTAACATGTGACATCTTAAAATTTTTATTGATAATAAATTCTTTGTAACTTAATTGATAATAAATAATTTTAATCAGGTCTCTAAATATATATATGTATTTTAAATGTATTACTCACTTTAACAAAATCTATTTTTAGTATTTAATTTCATCAATTAAAATTGGACTAATACTCTAAGAAATTCAACACAAAAAATAATAAAATTGAAAAAAAGTAAATTTAGAAAATTCAGGATCTTACAAGCAAGTTTGATGAGAGAATCTGTTAAAATGTAAAAATAATTGTTTTTTTAAAATAATAATCAATTAACAAGAGGCAACTTTTAGTTTTTTTTAATATTTAATATATATTATTGAATAAATTGATGGGAATATTACCAACATAAATAAATTCTTTTTTTGAGTTATGATATATATTATATCTTAAATTGTCCAAGAGGGCCGATCTGAGAATAAAAAAAACAACTTTTGAATAATAATCATTTGACTAATGATTCATTTTGGTTTCTGAATTTTTTTAAAATATTCAATAAGTCTTTAAAATAATTAAAAATACTTTTTAGTTCTTAAGAAAAATAAATCGGAATAATTTAGTTATTCACTCAATATTATTTTGAAATTAAATATATTGTGTTGAGTTGGAAACTTATGTGATCTAGGCGTCTACACGTGAAATATTTGAAAAAGGTAAAGATTTGAGATTTGAGATAAATCCTTTTGACTCCGTAGAGATTTGAGATTTTGAAGGTGTGAGTTATGTCGTCTCTGTCGTTTGTTTTAGAAGTTACATTTTCTTTTTCATTCTCACGTTTTTCTTCTTCGCGTTTCTAAATGTGTGTTATTGTTCTTCCTGCTCGTATTTTGAAGGTGCGATTTTATGTATTGTTCATGCGATTTTTGCTTTGTTGTTGCTATCTTATGTGAATTTGTTATTTAGCCTTTGCGATATGTGAATATTTTATTTATCGTTGATGGGATTTTCAATTCTTACTTTTTTATGTTGTGGTATTTTTGTTCTTGTGTTTTGCTGTTTTATGTGAATTTCTTATTTTTGCTCTACAATATTTGAAATATAAAACATAAGTTATCAAATAGTCTAATTCACAAAAATACTGACACAAACACGACACTACATTGACACGTCAACACATATAATAATTTGAGAAACTGAGTGACTTGTCCAAAGTGCAGAGAAACTAGACATTATAAAAAGACTTGCAAAACCGAGACCTACCAAGATGAATAGAGTTAAGAAGACTACTAATCATAGAAACAATTACCACTATATATATAGATGTGTCATTGCAACTATCAACTATGATTCACATATACTTTTTTAGACTTAATTGTCTATGTTTAATTATTGTCAAGAACTTTATTGTTTATATATATATATATATATATATATAGAAATTACAAGTGGGAGAATCAAGTTGATGAATCATCAGACAAGTATAGAACAAAAAAACTCAATTTTCTAATTGTGGTTCACATAAGAACTAATTTGACCCGATTTATTTTTCTTAAGGACTAAAAAGTGTTTTTTTTTTTCAAGGACTAAATTGAGTCTCTCAAAATTTCTCATAAACCAAAATCAGTCTTTACTCTAATTATTTATTAAACTCTCATTATTAGATATTTTTTATAAAAAATTTTGTTACATGTCTTGCCATTTGTTCTCTTGGTGTATATTTGATTCTGATATATATATATATATATAGCAATCATTTCGTGTATTTAAATAGCAAAGGGAAATGATGTATATAACAATCATTTCGTGTATTTTAAGTGCTTGTGTCTAATTGAGCACTGTACGAAAGTAAAGGTCCAAACCACTAGAAAATCTTGAAAGCTGGTTTAATTGTGTTTCAAAACCTCTTTTTAGTTTTTTAAAACAGGAAATGATGTTCATTTTTGTTGTTTACTCAATATTCTTTGATATTTTAAGTAATTGCCTTACAAATCTCATTACTAAGAAACTTAAAACACTCAAAGAGAGAACATAAATAGAAAATTATTAAGTTATGTGAACAATACAAACTTAACATTCTAATCTATACGTTGAACATGTGATTAAGTTTACAATATGGTTAGAAGTTTGATTAAGTTTCAAAGATCTATATTTTTGGTTGTCTGATTTTTACTACTTTTGAAAGTATTTTTTAAAACTTGTCAATGAAAATTGTGAATGATTCAATCCTTTTCTTTAGGAAAATGAATTAATCAAAAGAAGAATTAAAAAACTAAAACTGAATTTATCCTATGATGAAAAGATGTTTTAGAATACATAAGAGATTGATGCAACTCATATTATCATGAGAATCAATAATTTTTGACTAACCAGGAAGAGAGAAGTTTTTACAAATTTCAATTATTGACATTCTCTTGATGTTTAGTGTGTGCAGGTAAACACCCTCAGAATACATGTTTAAAGAATCAGGTGTATAAGAGAACAAGAACGTGGTCTAGAATATTATACTATGATCTACATGGATGTTTTGAAACCTCTTCAATTTGTTCAACCTTAAAGATCCATCAGAGGATAATATCTTGAAGATACATGGAAATATCTACATGATTACACTCACTAGATGAAGTCGCCATTGTGCCCATGATCCTATCTAAACGTACTAAAGGATTGATGCACACTCAAAGTCTGATGATTAAACTCAACATCTGGGGATCATACAATTTGTCTGGTGACATAATCCTTGGAGCAAGTATTGCAAATACTGACTCCAATTAATAAGTTCATCTAATAAGTATTGCAAATATTTTGAATCCAATGAATAGTTCATATAAGTACCAAGTCTATTGGTTCTTGATGCTAACATCTTCTCCTTCTTCCTTAGCCTTCTCATCCTCCATTTTAGCTCTCCAACCACTTCTTCCATCCTATCTCTCACAAAGATACCCCTCATCTTCATATCAACCTTACAAAACTCCTTCTAAACCCTTACATGCATCTATCTCCTTCATTTGTCTATTCCTTATCCATCCTCTCATTAGGACACACAGTTCATTTCATTCAAAAGATAGAATCGTTAAAAGATTTAATTATGTTTTCCAAATTGGCCTATGACCATGGAAATGACAGAGAAATGTCTCCATGAAGTTCTTATGTCTTGGATAATATCACACCACCTCCTCCTAGTGTAGTGCAGCAATAAGGACTTGCTAAAAGGAATTTTGTGTTCCTTCTGAATACAGTTTTGTATTCACCATCTCCAACCACAGAAATTTGCGCAAAGAAGTGTTGATGTATAGCTCTCAATGCTCAAGAGGATAAGCTCTCAAAAAAGGAAGAAATCGTATGATACGTGATTTATGAAGGTGAGAAAAACACAAGGAGGTTTACATTGTGTGTTAAAAACTTTTCCTTTAAAATAAATTACTTAAAATCTTTAAGAAAATAAGCTTTGAAGGTAAAGAAATAAAGAAAAGACGAAAGATATAGTCAATTTATTATGGTTCACCATTAACTAGTAACTAGTTCTAATCCCTTTAATTTAACTTGAAGGATTTTCTAAAATCAAACTGATTTATCTTTCAACCACTAGAGCACTCTGCCGTCAACCTAACTATACTTTAGTCGTCTCAAACTTTTAGTTTAATATAGTTAATCTTTTGATGAGGCACCCACTATTGGGCAAAGTTACAATATAAATAAAGTTTTGTGAAATACAAGATAACTCTTTGAAAGTGGATCAAATTTAAACTCAAAATACAAGTGATAAGCCGTAACATAGTTGCATTTTTCAATGTCACGTGAGTACTTTTTATAGTACTGAGAATGACAGTGTTGCATTTCTAACCGTTGCAAGCACACAACAGAGTATGTTGTGTCTAACTTGTGCGACCTTGTACTATTTTGTAAGATGGGAGAAACTTGAAATTGATTCCTTAAACTTGTCGTCTATAGCACCACAAATTATTCTTTAGCATATTCTCTTGTTCAAGACGATTGCAGGTGATTGTTCTTCAAGGCAATAACATCAAATGAAAAGATTGAACTATCAGAGGAATGAATCACTAAACAATCCACACACTATGCCGAAAGTTACTTTTTTCAATGTTACCACTTAAACCACCAAAGAAAAATAAAATAGACACATAGGGTATACACAACATTTTCTGTATTAACACGATCTTAGACTCAAATTTTAATAAGTGCCTAAAGTTAAAATGTGTTTTCATAGTGTTTAATAACATAAAATAAATCAAATAAAAAGAAAAAAGAAAACCTAGACACAAACACTTAATTATCTTCTATTGACATATGTGTTAGGGTTGTTTGAGTGGGGAAGGGTAAAAAGAAAAATTAAGAATCTAGAGAAATAGTTTCGAAGATTAAGATGAATAAATCCAAGAATTCCTAATTGAATGAAAGGAATTCGAGTGTCTAATATTGACTGATAGAATGAATTACAATGAAAGAATAAGCTAATGATCATGAAATCCCTAACATTGCCTCCTCCTTCAAAGCATTCTTGACCTTAAGAATGAAAATTGAGAAACCTTTTGCGTAGATCATAATAAAACTCCCATGAAGCATCTTCAACAAGTTGATGTTTCCATTTAACTAGAACTTTGGTGACTGCTAGACCATTACGCTTGACTGTAGCTCTATCTAAGATCAGTTCAGGTTCCTTTGGAGCAGTTACTAGCTACACTGAATCCGGAACAACAGCTGAAGCAATTGATTTGCCAATATGCTTCTTCAATTGCGAGACATGGAACACATCATGGATTTGAGAATGGTTTGGTAAACCCAATTGATAAGCTACAACCCCAATTTTTCGAATAATAGGGAATGGGCCAAAAAAATTTGGTGCCAACTTCGCATTTGCTCTGTTTGCTACTGATATCTGTCTGTAAGACTGTATTTCACATAAACCAAATCACCAACAGCGAATTGCCTATCAGTCTTGTGTTTGTCAGCCAATTGTTTCATTCGTTCTTGAGCTCTACGCAAACGGAACTTAAGAACCTTGAGCATTTCCTTCCTTTTTGCTAGTGTTCTATCCACCAATTGCAACTTGGATTCTCCAGGAAAATAAGGTAAATAATTTGGGGCAGGCTGACCATAGACTATCTCATAAGGAGTGGCCTGAATTGAAGAGTGATAAGTAGTGTTATACCACCATTCAGCCAAAATAACCACTTGTGCCATTGCTGAGGTGCATCATTGCACATGCATCTTAAGTATGTTTCCAGGCATCTGATGACCACCTTTGTCTGACCATCAGTTTGTGGATAGTATGTTGTTAATAATTGCAGCTGCACTCCTTGAAAAGCCATGAATTCTTGCCAAAAGTTACTTATAAAAACTGAGTCCGTATCACTAGTGATAGATTCGGGGAAGCCATGCAATTTGAAGATGTTATCTAAGAAGGATTGAGCCACGGTTGCAGCAGTGTATGGATGAGCAAGGGAATTGAAGTGTGCAGCCTTACTGAGTCTATCGACTACCACAAAAATGACATGTTTCCCATTGGATTTAGGTAGACCCTCGATAAAATCCATAGTGATATGTTGCCATACATGACCATGTATAGGTAGAGGCTGCAGTAGGCCTGGGGAAGCCACTGTCTCGTACTTACATTGTTGACAAGTAACACATTGTTGAACAAATGCCTTCACATCCTTATTTAGCACTTTCCAATACACAATAGGCTTGATTCTCTATAAAGTAGCATTTCGACCTAAATGACCATTAGGTGCAGCCTCATGGAACCACTTAAGTAGGTCTTGCCTGAGCTACAAATCCCTGCTCACTACCAATCTACCCTTCTTCCTGAGCTCAGCCTTGGTCCAAGTGTAATGCTTGTGAACGCATTTGTTAATCTGCAAGCTTTGGATAATAGGCTGCAAATTGATATCATTAGCCCAAGTGTGTTGAATTCTAGCATACAAATTAGATTTTAGTGTGTGGAGACCCAATGCTTGGCAAGTTATGCCCTCGGCCTTGGAAAGAGCATCTACAGCCACATTGTACTTGACTTGCTTGTGCTCAATCTGGAAATCAAACTCCATGAGCTTAACCAACCATTTTTGTTGAAATTCAGTCGTGAGTCTTTGATCCAACATGTACTTAAGACTCATGTGGTCAGTTCGAATAGTGAATTGCTTATTGAGCAAGTAATGTCTCCATTTCTGGACTGCAAACACTACTACCAGTAGTTCTTTTTCATAAGTAGAGAGGCTTGTTGCTGCATTCAACTAATAAATGCTATAGGGTGTTGATTCTGCATCAATACTGCCCCTATACCATACCCTGAGGCATCCACTTCAATAACAAAAGTTTGAGTGAAGTCTGGCAAAGCTAAGACTGGTGCACTGGTGAGTAATTCCTTCAGTTGCTGAAAAGCAGTTTTTGCTGCCTCTGTCCACACAAACTTGTCCTTCTTTAACATATCAGTGAGAGGTCGAGCCACTGTGCCATATCCTTTAACAAATCTTCTATAGTAGTCTGCTAACCCCAAGAAACCCCTTAATTGCTTAAGGTTTGTTGGTAATGGCCACTTCTGCACTGCACTAACCTTAGCAGGATCCGTTGAAACCCCTTCAGCTGAAATGAAGTGACCTAAGTATTCAACCTTAGATACCCCAAAGAAACATTTGGACTGCTTGGCATATAATTCATTCTTCCTCATGATTGCCAAAACCTTGTCCAAATGAACAATGTGCTCCTCTAAGGATCCACTATAGACCAATATATCATCAAAAAATACCAGTAAAAATTTCCTTAGGAATTCTTTGAATACTGAATTCATCAAGCTTTGAAAAGTTGCAAGCGCACTTGTCAATCCAAAGGGCATTACTAAGTATTCAAAATGCCCACTGTGAGTTCTGAAGGCAGTCTTATGGATATCTATTGGATCCATTCGTACTTGGTGATAATCAGCTCTTAGATCAATTTTTGAAAAAATGATAGAGCCATGCAACTCATCCATCAAATCCTCCACCAAAGGAATAGGAAATCGATCCTTGACAGTTGCCTTATTCAAATATCTATAATCGACATACAATCTCCAAGTTCCATATTTCTTTCCTACCAATACTACAGGACTATCATAAGGGCTTGTGCTATTTTGAATGATGCCCGACTCTAGCATATCGTGCACAATGTTATCAATGATGTCTTTTTGTTGTTTTGCATACCTGTAGGGCCTCTTATTTACTGGATCAGCATAATTGGTCAAGGGAATTTTATGATCATGGCCTTCTCTTGTTGGGGGTAGCTGAGTAGGTTCCACAAATAGGTCTTTGTAGGATTCCAAGATAGTCTCTATTTCTCTTGGTACTACGGTTGTGTCAGCATGAGTAGTCAATGACTGCAATAATTGGCCTTTATCGTGACCTACATGAATCATAGACAGATGAACACCTCTATCCGAAGTTTTCTCCAACTGCTGAGACTTAATGGACTTTAATCCCGTTTGAGCAGAACCCCTAAGTACATGCCTCCTTCCATGCACTGAAAACTCCATGGTCAGCTTGTCGAAATTCCAAGTGATGTCTCCCAATGTCACTAGCCATTCAATGCCCAATACTACATCACAACATCCTAATGGAAGTAACATCACATCAGAAGTGAAGGTAGTATGCTGCACTGTCCACTTGAATTTCCTTACACATGAAGAAATATGCACCTTATTGCCATCTGCCACAGTTACAGTTAATGGCTTAAGTGATTCAATTTTGCAACCAATGCTTGTAGCCATCCGCACATCTAGGAAGCTATGAGTGCTTCCACTATCAATATGGATGTGAATGGGTTTCTTGTTGTATCTATCAGTTACTCTCATAGTTCTGAAATTGGATACACCAGTCAATGCACTAACATATATTTGAGCTTCTTCAAACTGATTAGTTACAGTCTCTACTTGACTGACTTCTTGGTTCTCATCCCCTTCATACTCATCATCAATTTCCATGAGGTGTAACTGTAATTTCTTGTGAGTCAAGCTATGTTATGCAGAGAATGGCTCATCACAGAAATAGCATAAACCTTTGGCCCTTTTTTCATTCATAAATGCTGGAGTTAAGTTCCTGCTAAATTTTGGCTTAGGTTTGGATGCATCATTTAGTGGTGTTACCTGAGGCTTAGGTCCCAACAATGATCTGTTAAGAGGCTGAGGTCTAAGTTTGGGTGGTCCAAACTGTGATCCTTGCACTGAAGCTGACTCATACAGCTTAGCCAAAGTAAAGGCTTTTCTAACTGATTGTGGTTGGAACATTCTGACCATCATCTGCACATCAGTTTGCAGTCCTCCTAAAAAATAGCTCAAGGTATAATCCTCATGTAATTGCAATCGAGTGATAATTGCATCAAATTCTTCATGGTAATCAGTTATGGATCCTTTTTGCCTTAACTGCATCAACTCGGCCATAGGATCACTGCACACTTCTCCAAATCTATCTAATACGATTTGGACATACTCTCCCCAGTTGGGCATAATGTTAGCTCATAATGTCTTTGTAAAAGCATGATGCCATTTCAACGCTATCCCCTCAAGATACATAATTGCTAACCTGACCTTAACCTCTTCAAGAGTATTGTCAATTAAGAAGAAAGTCTCACACTGATAAATCCATTCATTAACAGAATCACCGTTAAATTTTGGAAATTCTATTCTTGATAGCCTAGTTTGCCCTGTATAAAAAGTAGAAAAAGAACAATCACCTATAAACTGCTGAGGTTGCTGATTTCTACCTTGCTGAAAATTCATGTTATTCAAAAATGGAGTTTCTTCACCAATATTCTTCTGCAATAGCTCCTCCATTGTTAGCTTCATCGAATCACCCAAGGTTTTCTGCAAAGATCCAGCTAACTCCGCCAATCGTGCCTCAAGTTTTGCTGAAATTCTGTTCTCCAATCTTTCCTCTAAATCACGAGTAGCAAGCTGAGAACGTGTTGCATCCGCCATTGCCCCAAAAAAAATTTTAGCTATGGATACCAATTGTTAGGGTTGTTTGAGTGGGGAAGGGTAAGAAGAAGAATTAAGAATCTAGGGAAATAGTTTCGAAGATTAAGATGAATAAATCCAGGAATTCCTAATTGAATGAAAGGAATTCGAGTGTCTAATATTGACTGATAGAATGAATTCAATGAAAGAATAAGCTAATGATCATGAAATCCCTAACAATATGAGAGTCATCATCTTCCAAACTATAACACGTCGTCTCCTTCCATTGTAGTTTGTTGTCGTCATCGTAACTACGTCTCCTTTCTTTGCCGCATGACACCATCACCACTTCCTAGTCTCATTCTTTCGTATGCGCGACCATCTTAAACCAGGAAATTGGGATTTTATGGTTACTTCATTAAAACCTAATCTCAAGAGCAAAGAACTCTATGAATGGAGGAATTTTGGTGCATGATGAGAGTAAATGTAGTAATATTAGATAGATTCTTCATATAGAAGAAGATAAGTTTCTATTATAACCAAGTTGGTTTGGAGAATAATGACCCTTAATTCTTATTTTGATGATAACAAAATATGTGTGCGAACAATTTATGTTTTAATGTATTTTCACTCCTCTTCTATGCATTTCAACATTCACATTCAACATTTCAACATGTGTGATTCACAATTTAAGTTTATGTTTTAATCTCAAAATATGTTTGATTCACAATTTTAGTGTGCAATGATTGTCCAAATAAAAGACTCTATTTTCACTCCTCTTCTATGCATTTCAACATTCACATTCAAAATATGTTCCTCTTCTATTTTCACTCCTCAATTTTAGTCTTGCACAATTTGGGCAGTGCCTCGAAACTTCTTAAAGAGAGCGACCTAGTCTGCGACTCAACCCAATAATATTTTTTCGGTGGCATTGTTATTTTTCAAAAAAGTTTTTTTAAACTTCTGAAACAACAATTACTGTATATATATAATATTTTGTAAATTGACAACAAATCATATAGGATTTGTTCCTTTTATTAATGGTCAGCACTTAACAATAATTTTGCAAAAAATAATCTCAATTCCTTTTTATTCTCAATTTTAAATCACAAACACAAATATATTATATAATTTAATATACATTTGTCTTATTTGTATCCAAAGCTCGTTAAAATTTACCAATTTGGAGTATTATCTATCTCATGATTAATTTATAAACACCATAATAGAATTTTTCATAAAATGTAGATGCTTACTTATTTTTCATCCAAAACTCATTAAATTTTACCAATTTGTATTATTATTCATCACATGATTAATTCTACAAATAAGAGAAATAATTAACAATAGAACATAATCAAAATTATATATTAAAATAAAATAGATGGTATATATGCCCTAATAATAGATTCATCACGTCTCTTTGTAGTCTTGAATATTCCTCAAATGATTTTTCTGGATCGAAGAGGTGGTGGTGGATCTTCATAATGTAGTAGAGATGATTTGATGGAAACTCGACTGCTTATGTATTATAGTCTCCATATCGAAGCACCAAAAACTTGGCTCTAATACCAATTGAGACAGGAAATTTGGAATTTAGGGATTACTCTATTAAAACTCAATCTCAAGAGTAGAGAACTCAATAACTGAATGAGTTTTGGTGTATAATAAATGTACAAATATTAGAGTTTTCATACAGAGAAGAAGATAAAGTTTTGTTGAAATGTAAGTTGTTTTTCTTCAAGATAATTGGGCTAGCTATATAGCTGAAACATTTAAAAAGTGAGCTAAATGAATGGTGACAAATGCTGACATGGTAAAAAGACCTTAGAAGATCCTCAATTGTCCAATGGTGTGTAACAATGAAAACCTTAATTCAGGTTTGTATATGTTGTCTAAGTTTGTAAAAATTAAAACATGGTAAAAATGGTGTAGCAATGTCTATTGAAGATCTTCTAATGGTAAGATTTGTGCATCCCATATTAGATGGTATTAGTTTTATGGTGCATAGGGGTGGACAACGGAACGGGTAGAGCGGGTTCAGGCTCAAAAACTCCAACCGATCCAAACCGCGGGTGGACTCGACATATCCAATTCCGCACAATAAAGAATTTAGGTTAGATAGGTAACGAGTTATCGGGTGATGGATTAGGCGGATGAGTTCATCCGGATTTACCTTTTTTTTACACATTTAGTTTTTTGGCCAAATAACATTTTTTTGACCAATTTATTTTTTTGTCACTTTTTCATTAAAAAATCATTTCACCTGTTTTTTTTTCTTTTCAAAATTCTATTTATTTAACTATTCTAATTTTTTTGTTTTAAATTGAGCAATTTTTTCCCAATTTCTTTTTATAATGAATATTCTAGAGGTCTAATTTTTAGATGTTATAGATAAAAATAACCATTAAAGCATCATTGATATATACCTAATCAATTTTCAAATATGTTTATATAAATCTCAACATTGATATATACTCCACCAAATTATAATTGAAATACAAACATATTTATAATTCTAACCATTAAAATGTAAACTTAATATACATTATACATTCATGTTTATAAAATCTAAATCTCTTAAGCTAAATATCCGATGTCCTCATAAAAAATCAGTACAAATAATATCAATGTCCACCTTTGTCATCTTTGTTGGTCAATCTAAAAAATTGAACAAAACTTAATTAGTAATACTAATTAGAGTACAAAATAACTACGCAACAAACATAATATAGCTATTTTACTATTCTCTTTCAAATTCAATGGATGACTATAAAAAGAGTTAAAAATCATATTCATAACTATTAATTATCTTTTCAAATACAAAAATTAAATTCTTTGGAAAAAATGTAATACAAGCCTTAAAATAGAAAAAAATGGAGTACCTTTATTTTCTTTTAACAAGACTTATAAAGCACTAAATATGCAAAACAATCACACTCATTAACATATAAAAAGCACACAAAAATACATAATATAAAACCAATAAGGAAGAAAATGAAATAAAAAAAAGATAGAAGTTAGTCATTCCAATTAAAATTGAAAAATCTAAAAAATAACAACAATGAATATATTAAGATTTAATTTTACCTCTCAAATATG
This sequence comes from Cicer judaicum, assembly GCA_037974835.1. Lineage (NCBI taxonomy): Eukaryota > Viridiplantae > Streptophyta > Magnoliopsida > Fabales > Fabaceae > Cicer > Cicer judaicum. Next base: position 4,081,746 of record JBBPBS010001045.1, on the reverse strand, counting down.
TGAAAAACACACAAATATATGGAAAACAAAGAGACAAATCCATGGAAAATATTAAACAAACATAATGAAATAAAAAAAAAAAGTTAGTCATATAAATTAAAATCAGTAAATAAAAAAATACAATAAATTTATTATGATTGTGTATCACCTATAAAATCTAAAAAATGCATAAATCTACTTTGAGTATTTTGACAACAATCTAAATCAAATAAGCATATAAAATAATAGCAAAAACATTGTTAGTCAAACCCCACCAAAAAATGAAATGCAAAAAAAAAAGTTAAAATTTATTAACGCAATAACTTAAACAAGACTCATATAGTTTAAAATGCAAAATCATATAGTTTTTAAAAAAAGATAAGTGATAAAAAAACCTGAACGAGTATCCTTTGTTTCACGCTATTGACGGTTGCTCCTTTTAGGATTGAGCGACAGAGAGAGCCACAACTGAATCGTTGAAGATGATAGTCGAGACTCTGAATGTGGGAGAGAGAGGGAAGTGTGAACGATTGAAGTGGAAATGAGAGAAAAACTGATGAGAGGAGGCTATGAAAGTGGGCGGTCGTTGAAGTGAAACGTTGGCTAGAGTTTAGAAAAATGACAATGAAATTGGGGGTTGGGCTTGGAGTGGTAAGTGACCCAGCCCAATAAATAAAAGATTAATTATTAACATTAATAATAATATATATTTCTATACGGGCAGGTCGGTCACCAACGGTTTGAAATCTTGGACCCAGACCCGCCCGCGTCAATCCACTTAAACCCTAATTTATTACCCGTAAATCCAATTGGGTCGATCCAACCCACCCATTTCCTTTTCACCCGAAGCGGGCCGGCCAGTGACAGGCGGGTCGCACACCCTTGTCCAACCCTAGTGCATCATATTGTTTTCTCGGCTTCAATAGTTATTTTCTTGGATATAAGTTTTGAATTTTAAAAGCATGTTAAAAGCCATTGAGAGAATCATTAAACTAGCTTAAATGTGGTTGGAAGATGAAGAACACGTAAAATTAGGATTTGAAATTATATCTAATGTAACATCTCAATTTTTAACTACAAGAATATATATATATATATATATATTTTATATAAAACAATTAATAAGTATAGATAAAATATTCATAATTGTCATGTAAGTTAAAATCTAAAGAAAATATTTAATTGTAAGATTCCTTTCAAAAAAGCGACGATTAGGATCATTGCTTCATTTTATAAAATAATCTCGATAGAATAACTTACTTACCGCTGAATAATTCAAATTAAAAACAAATAGTCACAACTATTTCAAATGAATAATTTCCATTGCAACAAAAAATTCCAAAAAAAAAGATTAAATAAATAAAATCCTTAAATAAAACTATAAACTGATCTTGAAACTCTATGCTTTTACTGCTCTCAACCGCCAATCCAAATCATTGCTCTACCACATCTTTGACATCGTTGTGATTTTCACACAACTTAAAATTCTAAAAACTTGGGACATAAGTTTGGTCTACAATAATAGTAGAGAGTCATAATCTAAAAACAATATATACGAAAATACAAACTACGAAAGCATAACATGGCATTGTACATGATTTTGAAATTCCAAATCCTCCTCGAGGGACGTAATTCATAAATGTACATCCTTAGCACATACCAGTAGTATTTATCAAGGTGCAGTCGCAACTTACTAGCAAGATTTACTAATGTACAATTACAACAGACTAGCAACTCAATAATCCTCTTGAGGATAAGGTGAATCATCAATCTTCAAACCTTCCTGTGGACCATCAACAACTGAAACTACTTAGTATTAAATACATGAGTATACTCTGATTCTTTCTCAATAATTATTATGTAAATACAGTCATTAAATGACTTTACTTTGAATACTCATTAAACACAAATAATTTTCAACAATGTTTCACAAAGCATACTCATGATAGTTTATCATGCATGTTAATATCTATGAACACATAATTACATCAATCTCATAAACAATCATGTGCACATTTATTCATCACTTAGCGCATAAAATATGTATTCAGACACACTACATTCTAGTATATATAATATCGTTAGAAAGTGTCTTTGTCACATAATGCTTAATTACATAAACAACTTATCCTACGCAAGCATAACATATCCGACGTTTCCAACGAAACCTCTAAATTTCCTTATACCTTAAACCAATTAATCAACATAATCAATACAAAGTTTCTAAAACTTTTCTACAGTTTTCAAATTCCTTTTTGCAAACTAATCAATTGATCTTGTACAAGTCCTATTATCACAAAAATTTCAATTTTTATTGTTTTCCTATCATGATCATAGGACCATTTAAAATTTTCAAAAACCTTAACCTAAGTGTGCTTCGACAATCAATTGCACTTGGGGTAGTCCAATTTTTCTCATTTCTAACTTAGGGATAACCACACATTCACCTTTGATTTCAATATTCAATTATCAACTTGTGATTTTTCAAACTTAACCATTTTCCCCAAATTCAATTTTTTTTACCCAAAGAGGGGTTTTTATTAAAATTCAAAATTTTCCAAAATCAAAAAATAAAATGTTGAAAAACAAACTCCAATTTTACTAGCATTTTTAAAACCCTAAAATTTTCAACAACAATTTAAATAAATAATCTTAAGATTTTCAACCCTTTTTAAATCCAAGATCTCAACTTTTTTATACACAGGAAAAAAATTTATATCCCAAACCGTAACATTGTGTTTAGGTTCAGCCATGGGTAAGGTGGTAGGGAAAATATTCCTCTTCCCAAATTACTTTCATCCATAGTTCTAAATATACATGTTAAGATCTTTTTAACACAAACCTAAAAATCTTCAAAAAAAAAAAAATTAAATTTCACATAGTTTAAAATTTAATTTATCTTCAAAATCTACTGTCATAAAGAATGAATCTATCACTTTTGTGAAAAAAATCATTCTAATATAATTTTTTTTTTTTTTGTAAAACTACAAAATGTTTCGATTATTATTTTTCTTTTGATCATTTACTATGACAAATAAATCTTCAACATTAACAAAAGA
>JBBPBS010001045.1:4025244-4078450 GCA_037974835.1 Cicer judaicum | reverse complement strand
AAACCATAAAATGCTCCCAAAAAAAATTCTTTGACATCTATCATTGCAAGACATTGATCTAAAACATTATTGAAAGAAAAATGCAAAAAAAAAAAGAACACCCCTAAAGCATAAATGGCAAACAGCCTTAAGGAAAATAAAACATAAAATAATTTTTTTTATGATAAAATTTACATCAATAGAAAGAGAAGAATGTTCCTTGAAGATATGAGAGGATTTGTATTGTGTTCCTACTACTAACACTAGTAAGAAAAAGAAAAGAGAACGAAGAGGTTCTTTCTTATGTTTTTCTTTCTTAGAGAAATAAATTAAATGAATTAGGGAGTAAAGGAGGGAGTTGCACTTGTTTTGATCAAAAAGTTAAAGAGTAATTTCTTTTCCTTCTCTTAATTTATACTGCACAAAAATTTGATCTTAAAAAAATATTTTGATATTTTTACTAACCCGTCATTACTCATATAATCTTTCTTATACAATGTTATTGTAGTTCACACTTAAAAAGGAGAGTGAGATGACACATTTTGATGCTAGTAAGAAAATGTCAAGATATTTTCACTAATCCCTCTTTAAAATATTAGTATTCTAGAAAAATATATAAATATTTTGTGACTTAAATTACCTTATCTCGCTTAGTCTCTAAATTCATTCTTCAACAAGTGTCATATTGCTCACCGATAATTTTTTTGTAATAGAAAAATTATATAATAAATCTACTAATTAAACACTGCCATGATGGTGAGAATTGTCTGTACATTTAAACACTACCATAGCTTGTAAGAATTGTTTGTTCCATTCAACATGATTATGTCTACTATAAATAAGAGATTGGGGTGACCAGTTCCTCAATTTGTTAATAGGTAGTCAACAACCATGATGGTGGCATAAACCATCGTAACTTAACTGTAATATCGCTCCATGTGATTTACACTCAATTTTATCCAAAGGAACAAGGGGTCTAACAATCTCTTCAAGGTTCACTGAGTCTTCCTCGGTTTCCTATCAATTTGATCCCTTCGACAAAGCCCAATTGCCCAAAGCACACCACATAGCCTAATATACACCCAGTTAGTACGAAACATCCATTGAGTACCAAATTGAAACAATAATTATGACACCAATAGACTAAGTAGAAAACAAACATATTTCTAGAGAACTCCATAATTTCACCAATGCCAATAAATCCTCGATTTTCTTTTGTCCCACAACTATGCCAAACCACAAAGGTTCATCTAAGAATCTTATTCTTATTATAAATTTAATAATTCCATCCCAACATCCGGTTAGTGATTCAAAACTTCACAAATCTTCTTGGAAACATGCTAAAACTATACCACTTAAGTCAGTTAGACTTTATTCTGGTCTAATACTCCATATCTAAAGTCATGCATCCAACAAAAATCCAACTTGAATTTCATTCAATGATTAAAATCTTCATTTGTCTCATGCCTTACACCTCAAATTCACACTTCAGCAGTCAACTTCCTACTTATTTCGTGATATTGGGCAAATTTAAAATTATTTTTCCTACATCTACTTCCCACTTCCATTCTAGAAAATTTTCAATTGCGTGACGTCGTTTTTTAGTTGTTGACAATTATCTTTTTGTTATGACAAATCAAACACATTGTACTCACTCCATCACTTGTCCATTTATATAAATCTTAAATTTTTACCTCGATAAATCGTCATTATTTCAAAATAATTACTTAGTTTATTCTTGTATGTCTTATTTAATAAATGTCTATATTCTTTTACTGAAACAATTGGCACATACCATTGATCTTCATATCCCAAAATGTCATCCGACCTGACTTGATTTTCTTTTGTTTTTTCTCTTACTATTTAACTCTTCTCCCTTCGAATGAGCTCGTCACCCTAATCATTCTTAATTCCTCCAACAACTCATACAAAATTCTAATCTTGTCCAATTTTCATGTTTCATGTGAAAATTTATAATCCAAATATCTCAAATACTTATAGCTTTCATTGTCGTTTAATCGGGTCAACATTCAAAGTCCTCTATTTGTTTAGCTCAGTTGCCACTATAATTTGTCTTTATTCAATATATCGATTACAATAAATCAATATTTTTTTCTATTTTCCACCAAAAAATTTCCATTCCACGCTCGATTTTTCTTGATTAAACAAACACTTAGCTCTTGGATTGGTGAACACAATAAGCGTACCCTAATGATACTCATTCAAGTGATGTCTTCAAATCCTTGGGATACACTCACAATAATAATTTCCAAATCATGGGTGAGGTAATTCCTTTCATGAATTCTTAACTGACATAAGCCACAACTCCATGTGGTGCTTCAACATGTTTTCTTAGCAGGTCTTCCAAAATGGGGTTCACTCACTAGGTTCTTATTCGTTTTCAACCTTCACTAGGATACCAACTAAAAGAGTTCCAAAAATCAACTATTCTAAAAGACTACTACTCAAATGTTCCCAATAAATATCTCCTTAGACATAACTATCTCTGATCCACAACTTCAAAACTTCGCTTACTCATACTATACAAAAAATTGGTTAAAAAATATTTTACTTTTTAGTAGCAGAAAAATCATATAATAAATCTATTGAGTAAAACTTTTCAAAATTTTGCAAATAAACTTTTTTCAACGAAACATTTGTTCCATATCCTTAAAAATTATAATGAGAACAAATTCTCATTATAGTCAATATAAAAAGTTCTTGTTTAAATTTTGGTGGCATTCACAATCTAACAAAACTAAAATAGCAAATGTATCTAGCCTATTATCCAAAAAAAAAAATAATAGAAAATCATTTTTGAAATTTCGACGATGTCATGACATTCACGTAGTCATTTAACATCAAAGAGAACATCTCATCAGAATTTCATAAAACAATTTTGAAGACCGACACAATTACAACAAATTTTAAAACTAACACATAATGTAAACAGTAAAGAAAAATAAACAATAGTATTCATAAATAGACAATAAACGGAATTCTTACTATAAATAAATTAAGAATCTTTTATATATATATATATATATATATATATATATATATATAATTTAAATATTTAGAGTCATGAGAGTTTATAATTCCGTTTTGCTTTCTGTTGGCTTTTGATTCTTGGGAAGCTATGGAAAATTGCTATGCACACGCAAATGAGGACATCCATGTGCTTGTTGGTATCCAACATATAATGGTCATCGAGTTTGAAAATTGTAAACTTGTTCTTGGATAAAATTTTAGTCTTGTAAAATAAGTTGTGTGGAAAGATTCCTAATAGTTATCATTGTATATGTTTATGACGTTGTGGTATATTTACTTTCGTTTCTTTTGTTTTATATTGTGAATTTAATGAAATATGTTGCTTTGAATTGGTTTAATCAGTATTTATTTAAAATATAAACCCAAAGTTAATACTTCAAATAGTAAAACAATTGCGATAATTATTTTTTGGTTTAATTGTAGTTTTAGTTCTCCTATTTTAGCTGAATCACAAAAATAGTCTCTCCATTTTATTTCTCTCCAATTTTGATCCTCCAAATAGAATTTTGGTTCAAAATTTGATGAAATGTCATTTTTTAATGCTGCATTGCACCAGATCATATATTTCAGGTACAATTGTTGCACAACGAGATCTTGAGACATGATGTGACTTAAATAAACGCAAAAAAAATAAAATTCATCAAATTTTAGACCAAAATTATGTTTGGGGACCAAAACTAGGGAGAAATAAAATGAGATGACTACTTTTGCGATTCAGCTAAAATAGAGAACCAAAACTACAATTAAACCTTTTTTTTTCTTACTTTTTGACTATAATTGCGCTTTTTACAAAAAGGTGTCCTTAAAAAGGCTTCCCCAAAGAAGACTTGTCAAAGGATAGGCTTTAAGAACATTAGACAATTGACTTTTATTAGAGTGTTGATCAGATGATTCACTTTATCAATTATGAGATGAGTCAGATGAATGATGATGTTTCTTTAGCTAGATGAAACGTTGAATACTTATCATAGGATTTGCACACTTAAAAACAAGTTAAAATATAAATTGTTCTCTTATATACTTTGTTATCATCAAAACCAAAATTAAGAATTATTGTTTTTCAAATCAATTTAGTTTCAATAATTTCTTTGAGAGAGATATAGTATTATGTATTAGGAATTTAGTGATTCAAATCTAAATATAATTTACTATTCATGCAATTGATTTTATTTTATGCTAACCCTTTTTTCAGTTTCATTTTAAAGTATAAATTATTCTCTTATATACATTATTTCATTCATTCATCATGTCATTTATTTAAGCTTGATATAGTGACATAAATTATTAACACTTCACTTAAGCCGTTTATTTAAGCTTTATTTGAATTTTCAAGAAAATTAACCATTAATTTCTATTTGAACTATAAAGAATCTCTTAATTAATGTTTAATGGAGTTAATTCCTTCAGTCTATTTAAGCCGTTCTCTCCTTGGTTTTATTACCTCTCTTAATTCATTCTTTACTTCGTTCATTTATATTCTTATCTATTTGCTCTTTTTCGTCCTAGCTCCATTTTGTGCTTCCATCTCTTACTCCATTCTCAAAATCAAATGGATTCTTATTCCTCTTCATTCAAAAGCGAAAAAAATCTCAATCAATGATGAATCTTCAAACAATGATGTCTTTCCTTCATCTTGAACCCTCTTTTGCAGTGAAAAATGTAACACCCAAACATTATATAATCCGCTTATTATTATTTTACTAATAATTCTATCATTTATATTTATATTATCGTATTCATATATTTATACTAATCATTTAGATCTTATTTAATCATAAATGATTGTTAGTTATTCAAATAAAGTTTAGTTTAGAAAATTCTTACTAGTGTGTTTGTTATATTTGGAGAAGGAATTAAAAATAATTTCAATAAAAATTTCAAGTTTAACTTCGAGTAGTCTATTTTGTAGTCAACCATAACTTGTTATTAATAAGAATTTGGAGAGATATGATTGACAATTCTTATTACACTGCCCTTCCTTAAAATCCAATTATTAGAAAGTAAAAATAAAAATTAATGAAAGAAAGAAAGAGGGAGGATATAATGTAAATGAAGAAGGAAAATGAAGAAGAAAGAAAAGAAAGATGAAAACACCACCACTCTCCATTGCATGTTCTACCTTTAACCTTACGCACGATATTTCTTTACAATATATTCTTCTTACAACAATATTGAATACAAATGAGAAGAGGAAGATAGAAAGAAAGAGGATTATATATGTTTCACTCTTGAAAAAACAAAATGAAGATTGAATATGGAAGCCATGTGATGGTTATTATCAATGAATGGAATTAAAGCTCAATATTAGGAAAAGACACAACTCTCCCACATCTAAAAGTTAAGGTAACATAGAAAATACTTTAAAACCTCTTTTAGGTATGCTTATAGATCATGATTTGCATGTTTAGATATTGAGATAATCCTATTTGATTTAGTATCATTGATTATGAATAAGGCATGTTAGTTATTTGTATTAATTACTATGAAAAAATAGTATTTTATTAAATTGAGGTATAGTTTATCGAGAGGATTTTCTATGCTTAGCATTCTTGCATATATGGTTGGAAAACATTAATTGTTTTTGTCAAATCTATGTTACTGAATTTTTTGCTCACTATATTGGGAGTAATTTTTATTAGGTTACAAGTAAACATTGAAAGTCTAAAGAGTGTTTGAAATGCTCACCAGCCATTCAATGTCATGAGTGGGAGTCGGATTACATCTTGAGTCTAGATTAGAGCTATAGTTTAGCTAAGTTTCACTTTAAAGTTGTGTTAAAATTTATAAATATTTTAGTATTTTTAGTTATTTCAAGAATTTAAAAAAGAATTTTCATTTATTTTTGCAAATATTTAGTAACTTTTGAATTGAATTTTTTTGTGTATATTTTTTTTTTTCAAGATTCATAATTAAAATTTAAGTATTACAAAAAAAGGTGTTGACACGATCTTCAGTTGGTATGGCACTCAAAGATTCAAAAGAATATGAAGATAACTGCCTTAAAACAAAGAAAGCAATCTCAACATTCTCAATTATATATTGTTTTTTATTTTCTGAAAACTTTTTAAAAATAATTTATGCCACCAAAAATATTACTGGGTTGAGTCGCGGACTAAGTCGCTCTCTTACTACCCGAATTGTGCAAGACAAACTATCAACCACGAAGTTTCTAAGATAAAACAGAAAAGCTTAATATCATATTTTTAATTTTATTTGTAAAAGAAAGTTGTTCAAATACCTGTAGAGTTGTTTGTCATCTTAAAAAGAAGATTGTAAGAATCAAATTAATTCAAATATAATACCTACTATTGATATTTGCTTATAACAAAACAGAAAAATACTTTTCCACTATCTGACAAAAGTAACATAAGCAGTGATAATTATTTATGTTGCCAAGAACAAGAAGAATATTATTGATAGCGTTTCAGCAAGTGTACTGAATCGTTGCAAGTAATAATAAAACGGTAATACCGAGTGTCGAACTCAAGGATTGAGTTTTACTATTGAATTATATTTAATTACTAAAATTGAACAAAAGGTTCACAAGTTGATTGAAATAATATTTAAAATTAACAACAGTAGTAAAATTGATCTTTTATAATGAGAAAAATATCAGAGATGAGTTTCACTTCGAATCCAACCTTGGTATCTAATTTGATCCTAGTTATTGAATTCCTTTATTGAATTATTACCGAATTCTCTTTATTATTCTTGCCCTAATGTCTTAGTGACAGAACTTTTAATTCCAAAGTAATCCCTAATTCCTTAGTAGATTTAAGATTAGAATTAAGCATTACCTTATAGAAATTCTCTTGTAAATTATTGCTTTGCAACTAATTTAATTGGTTTCATGACCTGCATCTATCCCTAGACTACAAATTCATGAATTTTTCATCTCAAGCATTCGTAAAGTCCACTTCCGTTTCAAAATACAAATCGTAGAACATTTTAATGTTGATCAAGCAATAAAAAGCATTAAGCATAGAGATGAGAAAAACAATTCAATAAACTCATTCATATAACTAGAAATCAAATTAGAAAAATAAGGGTTTCATCTGGTTACACTCATCCCTAACAAATAGGGTTTAGTTACTCATGGCAGAGATACAAAAGATAAGGATTAAAGAAGAATTACAAGAATGATTCATGGATGATTCTTGATAAAACTACTTCAATGGCGTTAGAAACGGTCGTCTTTGAGTTTCTATGCTAGGGCACAAGTCTCCCAACTTCCCAAGAGTCAAAAAGATCCCTAAACAGTAAAAATTTGCATTTTTATAAATGCTGATGCGTGTCGCGCGCCCCAGCCGCAGGATTTGCGCTCCGGGCGCGCCTGGACAGTGTTGAAAGGCTGGAAATGCACCCCAGGCGCGCAGGGCGCGCTCCAGGCGCACAGCATCTCCTGTCTGACGTAGTTTGCATTTTTCTCATCTTTCGAGTCTGAATTTGGTTCCGGTGTCTTCATGAAAGTTGTAGATATGGATCTTCGCTTTCATTAGAACTTGGTTTGACTCCAATTGGACAACTACAACTCCAAATATGGTTGAAATACTCCACATAGGTCATGTTGATTTCTCCCCAAAATTCAGCACTGCACTAAAACAAAATAACAACGCAAAACTACGAAAAATATCTAGTTAATTAAGCAAATAAGAACAAAAACATTTCATTAAATGAAATAACTAAAATCAACAAAATATATCAAATAACTCACTAAATTAACTTATGATTAAAGATAAATAAGACTAAAATCAATAAAAATTATGCATATGATAAAGAGTCATCAATTATCAACTAATTAGCAACTAAATATGTTCACTAATTGATCAATATGTTTTAATACACTTTTTATATAGCATTGTACTTTGTGTTTGTGTTTGTGTTTTTAGATGTGTGTTAGGCCTAAAAACAACTTTTTACCATGATTGTATATCTTTGGGTCATAATTGGGTTTTAGTGAAATTTTTAGATGATTTTTGGATTTTGTTACATCATCACTCATTCTACTTTTGTAAGCTACAGGGTGGTATGTATCGAATTTTAGTGATTTTGGTGTCGTTGGAAAGCAAAGAAACACATCTACAATTCTTATGATGAGGCCAAAATCCACTTTTGACCTTCTTGAATAAAGATTGATAGAATCTATGATGCTTAGTTATAGATTTGAATGAATTATGTTATTAGATTATCCATGTTTTGTGACGTTTGTTTTATATTCATAGTTATTAGAACTATGTGATCCTTACTCTAATAGGATGACTAAGGTTGACTTACTTTGTTACTATGTTAACTGTTCTTGAATTATTTTGACCTATGTATGATAGCAGATCAAATTGAATATGATCTCATGACAAAGATAATCAACATCACATTCACTAGCAAGTTTTTAAGGGATTTATCTTCTTCAAGAGTATTATATAATTCGTCTAGATCAAATTCCAAGGAATATAGTTGGAAGTCTTTTTCATACATTTACTTAAAATGAATTTTTGTTGCTTAGTTCCTCTAATAGTGCAAAAGGTTTTACATCATGCAACATCTTGGTGGCCTAAATTTGATGGAAGGTAAAGAATAACTTGTCAACTTTGATTTCCATGATTTGAAGAGTAGATTGGACACATTGTTGAAGTTGCATTGTTGATGGACGGTGGAGAATAACTTCTCATTTACATTATGATTTCTTCTAAAAAAGACTCTGTATTAGCTTCTAATGAACTAATTTTCTCTGTAACACAATTGAAATGACTAAATAGGTTGTTCTTTTGGATATGAACTTTGTTACAAATAATATTGCTCGGAAAAATCAAATAATACAAATCTCAAAAGAAAATATGATTTTGAAAGCATGATTGTTGTTGCTTCTACTATTCATGAGATTAATAAGATAAGCCAAATGGTCCAAAGAGTCCCATTTTATTTTAATATTTTATATTAACTATAAAAATAAATAAATAAAGGATAATAGCATAAAATAAATGGGAAAAAAAATCTTATTTAACTAATAAAGATTAAAATGGATGTAGAATTTCATGATTGAATCTAGTCGAAGATATGAATATAGCACAACAAGTCAGAAAATATCAATAATGTCCTAACACTAAAATAAGAAGAAAATTGACAAAATATATCAATAAAACATAAAAATAACACCAGAAATTTTTAAAAATCAAATAAATTTACCTCAAATTCTTTTTAATTATTTTAAGGATGTGAAAAATTAAAAGAGGTTTAAACAAAGGAAATTCGGAATGTGAGTCTTATTATGGTGCATTTACTAGGGCATCTCTATGCCACACTTGTGACATGAGCACATACCTATCTCCTCATCCTCTTATTTGTATTACTCATCTTCTTCTTCTATTCTCATCTCTTCTTTTCTTCTTTCATTTCTCTACTACTCTCATTTTTTTCATTGTCATTCATTTCTTTACTCTTCTTTTACATTTTTTTTCTTCTTACTCTCTTAATTTTTATCTTGTTGTTACTATATATATCTTGGTATGTGGATTTTTTTTTTTTAATATCCATTCTTATGTTTGGGTTTCTGATGATCTTGATTTATGGGAGATTCTGATAAGATTCAGTTTTAACAGATTCATTATTGTATGTACATCTTTTGATTCATTGGAGGTTGCGTTTGTTGGTTCCTCTAATGTATGTAGATATGCAAAATCCACATCTAGCTTTGACCTCTTATGGTCAAGCTTTTTTTAATCAAACTTGACACAAATTGATTCCTCGACAATTAATGTTTATTTGTTGTATACTCTATAAGCTTTAGACTTTTCAAAGTATCCCAAAGAGGTGCACTTCTAAGATCGTGAATCAAACTTGCCAAGATTCTTTTTGGTATTCAAAATATAGGATATGCAACCAAATTGATGAAAGTATGAGATGTGGGTTTTAATCCTTTCCACAATTCATAAAGAGTGTTAGTAAAATTATAGTTCTGATATAGATTATATTATGAGTATAGTATACAGTTAGAGCCGTCAAAAAAGCCCCCAACTACAAAGCCCCCTTAATTTTTTATTTATTAAACCTCTATTATTAGGCCCCCTATCAAAATATTTTTTTTTAAATTTCGGCCCATTATTTCATGGGGCCTAAGGGAGGGGGCTCTAGGGGCCTAGAGGCCCCCAATATTTTGTTAATTTTGATATTTTTTTCTTGAAAAAAAAGTTTATCCAAAAACAGATGAAATTTTTTTATCGAAAAAAAAATCGGAAACTTCTTATTGAAAAAAAATGAGAAATTATTTATCGAAAAAAATCAGAAATTTTTTATTGAAAAAAAAATTGGACATTTTTTATTGAAAAAAATCTAACATTTTTTATAGTAAAAAATCGAAAAAGTTTATTGAAAAAAATAAAATAAAATTTATTGATGAAAAAACTGAAAAATTTTATTTCTCAAAAAAGAAAATCGATTCTTTTTTTAAAAAAAGGGGGCCTGTAGGCCTACTAAGCCCACTAAATTTTAGGGGGTTTTTAGTGTAGGGGGCCTTGTTTTTTGGGGCCTTTTAAATTATTAATTTTTTTTGCCCCTCCAAAATGTGGGATGGAGCCAATAATTAAGGGGCTTGTCAAATTGACAGCTCTACATACAGTGTTCACAGCTTCTGTCCAAAAGTATTTGACAACATTCATTTCGTAAATCATGGTACGTGTCATTTCTTGAAGAGATCTATTGTTTTCTTTCTACAACAACCTTTTGTTGACGTGCTCTATGAGAGAAAAAATTATGTAAAATTTTATTCTTTTCATAAAAAATTTCAAAAAACATATTTTCAAATCCACCTACATGAGCACTACAAATTGTTACAACATAAACCTTTTTCATTTTGCACATGTATGCAGAATATAGTAAAAACTTTATGTGACTCATCCTTTTATTTAAGGAACTTTATCCATGTCCATCTGGAATAACCATCAACAATAACAAATCCATACTTTTTACCAACGACATAGGCAATCCTTACAGATCAATAAATCAAGATATAAAAGTTCAAGTGGTCTAGAAGTAGAAATAACATTTTCTGAAGAAAAAAAGATTTTGTTTGTTTCCATTTCGGACATGCCTCAAAAAACAACATATGATTCATATTAAAGATTTGGATCTTCAAATTGTAATCCCATATTACCACATTGAGATTTTTGAATGGAAAATGAGTTGGCACATGGGTGATTATTGGTTTTGGCCCATCAAAAGTTGACTTGAGATCAAATTTGTTATAGAAAATCTCCAAAGGTTTTGGAAAAGTCACATTTCTATCTCCTCCTAACTGAAGGGTTGATACATTTCATCATCCCTCCATAAATCACTTGTACCAAACGTCTATCCAACAAATCTTGAAGGATTTGCATGAACTCCCCACACTTTTGTATACATTAGCTGCCATTAGAATGAAGTGCACATGCGTCTTTCTTATCATATCTTTTTTCAATAATGCCAAATTTATAAAGTTCAATGTAGAGAACTCTAAAAAAGTACTAACATGAAATGGATCTCTATGACTAAGAAATGGATTACTATCCACGTTAGAATTGTCCTCCTTAAAACTCATCCATTTGGCATTGATCAAATCTTGAACCACATACGTTAAGGTTTTGCAGTTCTCAATCGAGTGACCTACTACTCTTGTATGAAACTCAATTGACATATTGATTATACCCTCTTGGGAAGGGAGGTTGTAATGGTTTCATCATGTGTGAAGCAACCAAATAATTCTTGACGGAGTGGTGAAACAAATTTGCGTAAGACATTGGTATACGGTCAAATTGGGCAGCTTTTTTGTCTTGGTTGTTTGGTGGAATTTGGTCCAGGCTCCCTTAAGCGTTTGCTTGAGGGGATGCAATAGGTGTTGTTTGTGGTTGTACAATAGGTGAGGGTTAAAAAGGCATTCTTGGTTGATTTGGTCAAGAGGATGGGTTATGAGAAGTTGTAGGTGGTAGTGAAGTGGTCTCCCTTAGGTATGACCTCCCTATTGCATTATTACATCATTGGTTTCTCCCTCTCTTTTTCTTCATGATCCCGCTAGGAGGCTTCTTGATATTATTTGTTCGAACATGATTGTGAGAAATATTCCCGCTCCTTATCCCATTTTCAACTCATACTGACCATGCCTGAAAAGTTTGATTATATGTTTCCTATCAATATGTTATAAAAGGGTGATTAAGAGTATTAATCCAAATTTCTACAATTTCTTTTTCAACCAAATGTAGTTCCACTTGAGTTGCTAATCCCCTTTATTGTTGGGCGTATTCCTTAAATGTTTCATTGTCTTTTTTCACCATATTATGCAATTGCACTCTATCAGAAGTCATGTCAATGTTTTACTTATATTTATTTCAAGAAAGTGTCCACCAAATCTTTCTAAGAATAATTACGAGTACTCTAAGGTACATGTACCAACTCAAGGAAGCTCCAAGAATACCATCTTGGAAGAAATGGATCAATAGTTTATCGTCATGTGCACAGAAGGCCATCTTCCAACAACACATGATTAGATGATTTTTCGGACATATAACTCTTTTCTATTTATCAAATTCAGGAAATTCAAATTTTGCGGGAATTAATATATCATAAACATGGCACAAATCTAAAGCATCGAAACCATAATTTCTTCCTCTTTCAACAACTCTCAAAAGTTCTTCCATAACTTTCCACTTTTTTTTTAGCTTGGTGGTTTTTCAATGGTAAGGAGGCAGCAAGTTGTTGAGGATCATAATGTATATTCAGTACCACAGGTGTGGTCCTCGGAATGTCTTCTTGTGGTCTTGAAGTAGCGTGTGGGAAATGACTTTGAGGACTCACGTTAGGACCAAAATCTTGTGGAAGATAAACGTTTGTAGGATTTGTAGTCGCGGTCCGTTTGTTAATATCCATAGGTGGCATGTAACCTAAGGGTAGTCCATAATATGGGAATTGTTGTGTTTTCCCTAGTGTCGAGAGTTTAAGGATTTCTATGATTTTGGCCATTTGACCTTTCAGTTGGTTTACATTCTCCTTGATCTCTGTTTGGTCCAATTCATCCATGATTCTAGATTGAGAATGTGTCTAATAACGATGTCGAAGAACCAATTTGTTTCAAGTTTTTGGTGATTAATAAAAAAAAATGGTATGAGTTTGCATTAAAAGACTGATATTTGCATGATTTTTGTATACTTTATTTCAGGGAATCGCATACCATTGCTATATTATAAAAATCTAAAAAAACATTAAATTTTCAAAGAATCTAATGGAATCCAATGAAAATAATTAATCCTTCATTAATAGGAAAAAATATTCAATTACAATAGGGATTTCACTTTTTCTTAATAGGAAACCCTGCATTTTCTTTTAACTTTCCTATTAGACTTCTACAGTGTTCAACAAAGTTATAAACTTCAAAGGGGGTATTTAGAGGTTGCATTGTTGTTTCAGCCTTCCTCAAATGCCTAACGACATTTGTGATCGTGTAATTACTTGCAAAACGATCCTTCCAATATAGGCCATCGTTTCTTAACTCTTGAAATACTTGTTGACTTTCCAAGTGCCTAGCCAATTTTGTAAGTCGATCCTCCCAATACAAGCTTTCATGTTTCATGTCATCATATATTTTTTCTTGATAGACAATGTAACTTTTCAATTCATTTGAATAATCCTGTTCACTTTTTAGTGCATCTTGATGCTTCAACAAGTATCTTTTCCAACTCAGTGTTATCTAACCTTTCAGTTTAAATTTTATTCTTTAACTCAACCACCACCTTGTTAAAGTGTGTCTTAATTCCTCAAGCTTCTTTTGCAAGTTCTTTTCAGCAACTATGGACTTAGTCCATAACTTTTTCCACATATAAGTATTATATATAGCCTCATCTATTTCTCAATTGCGCATTTTCAAATTTTCATTTGCACCTCTCAAACAATGTTTAATGTCAACCTCTCAAACATTTAGAAAAGTACGGCATTGATAGATCACACTGTTCACTTCTTGCCATTTTGGATACCAACGAATATCCTTTTCATTAAGACTACTCAAAAATTGTTCCCATCCTTGCTTGCTTTTGGGCTTTACAGAACACCATTTGAAATCAACAACAGGTCATGATGTCTTAAGTCCACTGTAAAAGGTATTGGTGGTGAGCCATACATCGAGCGCAGGAAAACAAAATATTTTCTTATTTTTCTTCTCATGACAAGAATTAAGAGTATAATCGCCTATGTCTCTTACACCAAGGAAAACATCAATCGCTGCAAAGTCAACATGCTCATCCACATTTGGAAACAAAATTGTTCCAAAAATGGTAAAGGCTAATACATTTGTAAAGGTGGCCCAATCCTCTTTCTCTGAAAGTAACTCTAATCGTTCTTTTAAGTCTGCCAGTAGAAAACCATGGACACTATTCAGACTCTTCACATTTTCCTCCAACTTATCTTTGTTGATCTTTAGAATTGAAGCAACTGTTTCAAGAGAAGGATAATTCCCTATATAGTGGTAGGGCTTAGCATCTTCCAAATAGTATCCTATAATTTGTTCATATTCTTCTAAGATTGGTGCCATTTGGAAATCTTGGAATGTGAAACATCTGTATGGAGGATCATAAAATTGAGCTAATGTTGTAATGGCTTCCACTTGCTCATCGAACTCTAGAAGGCAGCAATTTTTCCATACTTATCATTAAAGTCTATGCGTATTTTTCCTTTCAACAATTTTTCGAAATCTATCAAACTCCGAACTTATGTCATCCTCGTCTTTACATGTATGAGCATTTTCGAAATTGTTTCATTATTTGATCCCATGATATTTTGTTACAGATACTCAAAAATTATGGTGCTTACGATTCCTAACAACTTATTCAATAACGAAATGAGATGATGATGAATGCAATGTGCTATATTATTGGCATATTTTTATCATGTAACAAAGAATGCATGAGAATGTCTAATGGTGCAATTATGATAAAATAAATAAAAGAACATGTTTGCTACCTTTTGAGAGTAATGGTTGATCACTAAAAACAATCGTACAACCATCGTAAATTTATTTCCTAATCAATTTATAAACAAACTCGTACTGTGGTGGTGGCTGTCCAATTAAACTGCAGGGTCTCCACTAAAGTATGGGGCAGTTGGTGCAACTGAAGTTGTATTTTTTGTGACGGTTCAGTGGTTCTATCATTTCACATGTTGTGACTATGAAGATTTGTGACCACGAAAACTGTTTAACAAATTGGCAGAGACAAGTAGGAAAGAAGACAATAGAGAGAGAGAGAGAGAAATTATAAAATAAAATAAAAATTAAATTATATTTATATCCATTTATTTAAGTATTTAATTTTGTAAAGTTATTTTATTACTTTTTAAAAAATAAACACTTGGACTTCTTATCAAAACAAAAAAATGTACATAACAAGTTTAAACAATTAAAAGGAATTAGTGGACAAGGCTAATGTTGTGTATGTGTAACATCTTATAGACGCTTAAATAATAATATGTTTGATTTTTTTTAAAAGCCATGGCTCTATAAGAATAAGATCTTAATAATCTAAAATTCAAATAAAATACAAGTAAAGTTCGACTAGTCATGCTTCAAATTCAAGTTATCTCAAATAATTTATCTTTAGTTAAAATTCATTAATCAGTTGAACTCAATCATTTAGTTTATCAATAATACAATGTTGATTTTATTGACAAGAAATACAATAAAATTAATCTATTTGAATGGTTTTGTAAAATTACTATATTTTCTAGCGACTACTCTAATGTTTCATTTCAAAACCATGCAAATGAAATGAGTTACCAACCCCACAATCATCAAATAACTCTTGGAACAATAATTCTAAGAAACATCGTTTTTGTTTAGACAAAATACTAAAAAAACATTTAATGGCCCATCTCTAAGTGCTAGAGTTAAGAACCCCTTAAAGAGGTGTGTAGTAATCCAAAAACAATATATAAAAAAACCTACCAATATTAATTTCCAAATTAGATTACCAATTATTCATTCACCTTTATCCAATACCAAAATGAATATTCAAACAAAATTATGTTGTATAATTTTATTCACAACAATTCAACTATTTCATCTTGCATCTCCCTCACCTAATCCTACTGGATCAATTATTAGCATCCCCCTATATCACAAGAGAATTCAACATCCTCACATGGAAGCCACAACAGAAATATACCCAATTGATGATGCATATGGATTATTCTTATGGATTGGAACTCCAGTGCAAATTATATTAGTTATGTTGGACATAGGAAGTCCAATTTCTTGGTCACAATGTGACCCATGTAATAGTTGCTACCCTATGCAACGTTCTCCCTTCAATACTAGAGCATCAAGTACCTTTAGAGAACTTGGTTGTTACTCAGATACATGTTTGATTCCAATGATGAGGAAACTTTTTGGTAATTGCACTGGATGGTCATGTAGATATAATGTGAAATATGGTAAGGATCAATCTCATTCTTTTGGTGTAATGGTGACTGATACACTTAACTTCGAAAATTCTAATACAGAGGTTGAGAATTTCATCATTGGTTGTGGAGATTCATTTGAGGGTCCATTTAGGACACAATTTTCAGGTGTTTTTGGTTTAGGACGTGGTCCACTTTCAGTTCAAAGTCAACTCAATGCAAAGGCTTTTTCTTTTTGTCCTATAAGTCAAGAATCAGAAAGACATTCAATTCTTGAGTTTTATGACACTCCACCTAAAATAATGGACAAACATGGTAGTGTTGGTGATAATAGTTCTATTATGGTCCCTTTAAGTGAGAATAGTGGATACCCTTTTTATTATTTTTTGCAATTTGTTGGCATAGGTATTAATGGGTTTATATTGGATATTCAATCTAGAGTTTGGGGGTATGGCGTGAACTATGATGGTGGGGTTATTATAGATATTGGATCAATGCTAACTTATTTACCAAGTGAAGCTTATAATGTGTTCAAATCAGAGATACTAAGAACAGATCATAACCTGATAACAAAGCCAGGATATGAGGGGTTAGAGTTTTGTTATAAAGATGATTCATCTAATGTATTTCCAACTATTGAACTTTATTTTGAAAATGGAAATATTGCAGGTGAGAATTTTGTGTCATACAAGTTGAACAACAATCAGTTACTCTTTCCAGCAGAAGAAGGAACAGTTTGTCTATCATTTGCAGAAGGAAAAAGTTCTGCTCTAACTGTGATTGGTAGTCACCTACTTCAAGGAACTTTATTGACGTATGATCTGGTCAATGAGATCCTTGTTCTTACATTTAATAAGTGTTAGGAAATTAACAGAATTTCTGATTGTTTATGGATCGATTGGGTTGGTGTTTTAGGTTTATGATAATGAGTTATAAGTTTTGTATTTCCAAATTGTTTGTATGGGTGGATGAACAAATAATATAATATCCATTAAGTTTGTCTGTAGAGCCTTTGATTTCATTCAAAATTTTGAGTAAATGAACAACTAGACTGACATACTTCTATCTCATAATAAATGTCCAATTGCATATATAATAATCATTGAAAAGTAATATAAAAAAATAATAATTAAAATTGAATAGAATATTATAAATGAATTTCATTTTAAAATAGTCTTTTAATAAATGTTGATTTAAGTAATATATAAGTTTTTAAGTTTTTGTAAGGGATTTTTAAAGATTTAATCTATACTGATGATTTAAATTTTTATATTTCAATTATCAGTCAATTAATTTCGAGTTTGGTATACTTAAACATGATACCTAGACTATAGTGGTTTAGGGTATTAATAAATGTTGTCGATTTTTAACATAAGATTGTATAGCAAAAATTTAATCTCATCACACATTGCCACAAGCCTCCATGTTTACCACCACATTTATAACATCAACCTATTACCAGAATCAGAAAGATAGATGTGGCTCAACTGAGTATTGTAGTTGATTTTCGAAAGCTTAATTTGAAAGTTGATATAAATTACAACAAAAGATAACCTTACAAATTAGAAATGTAGGATCGTCAACAAATAATTGCATCAAACAGGTATTACAGTCCAAAATTGCATGTAACACATTCCAGTTTTAACCTTCTAATCACTTTAATAATTTAATGTTGAACAAAGTGTCAAAATCTATCTTGCTGTAAAATTGGGATTCCTACCAAAACTTTCTTGGGGAATCAGCTGTAGCATGTTTCCTGCAAATAATGTTTCAGAAGTAGCCGCTTATAGTCTACATATACTTTCTATAAGGGTTGCTATCGCCGAATCAATGTCTTCTTCCTTCCACTTTTTGAATTTTCTTCCTATGCTTCGAAGCACTGCTGTCTATGTTCAGATTTATCTTTGGTGGGTTTGAAAAACAGAAAGAAGTAGCAACAGCCTGTGCCAAAGCAGTAAATTTTAGTCATCATAATGTAATTCTAATCAATATGCGATACAATTCTAAACTGTAATTTTTATCTACCAGTAATTTTTACAGTCATCATGTTGTAATTCTAGTTTCTACACATACACACCTAAAGACCTAGATCAATTTAGATTTGTGCCTAGTGTATTTTACAGACATGTATGTATATTCAGACAGTTCAGCAATATGAAAACAAAAAATGTAAAATGTGATGAAAAAGCTGTACCTGTAAATCAAGGCGGTGAACATTGAATATTTCCTTCATAGAATGTGCATTATATGCCAGTATATATGACCTATAAGCATCCTTGGCCAAAGCGTTCAAATGATAAATGCCGGCCACCAATTTTTCCTGCAAAATCCAGATGATATTGTTTAAGATAAGCTACAATTGGTTCTGTATTAATAATTTTTTAACTAGCACTTGAGAAAGAAGGAACATACCAGTTGAGATTGTACATTTGAAAGCTTTTTATCATCAAATGCATACTCTTTTACAGGAATCTTAGCTGCCTGAAATTAAGCACAAAAATAAAATTTAATGATTTACCAACATAATATTATATTTTCATTTCACCACCTAATTTTATGCACGTCCAAAGGAATCAAAACAACTTTCTTATCCT
The DNA here is from genome assembly GCA_037974835.1 of Cicer judaicum. NCBI lineage: Eukaryota > Viridiplantae > Streptophyta > Magnoliopsida > Fabales > Fabaceae > Cicer > Cicer judaicum. Next base: position 4,059,422 of record JBBPBS010001045.1, on the reverse strand, counting down.
TTACAGTATAAGCACGATGACAAACTCAAGGTTTCCTCAAGTAACTTATATTGGAACATTTGAGATAAAGCAAGTGCATTCATTCAAAGCCAATAGTTAGCTATGTAGCTATCTCTGTAAGAAAAAGAGTCTGACCTTCAAATAGCGAAGAAATTGCAATTCTTCAGGAATCAGGAAAAGTAAAGCATTTCCTTTTCCACCTTCCCCACGAGCTGTTCTACCAACTCTATGGATATATTCCTGGAAGCCATACAATTACATATGTTATACTGTGCATTGATATATAAGATATTTATGAAACAAATTGAACAAGATCGTGACTGCAAACAAAAAAAAGCACCTTTGGTTCATCAGGTGGATCATACTGCACAATCCAGTCCTGAAAAGCAGAAAAGGAGAAAAAGTGGTAAACCTTTTGCATGACCTTTAATAATGATGTCAAATTAACAGAACATAATTGCAGCAAAAAGACAATATTAAATCATAATTTGATCAGTTTTACAATTGTAATATGAACCCATTTTTTTTAAAGGCATGGTACGAACCAAATAAAATAGATCAAATCTAACAACTCTCTTGTTTGGTTTTACACAGGCCATCATTATAGGTGAGAACCCATATTTTTTCTCGCTAAACCTCTTTCGAAAATCCAAGGCTCATTATTCTAGCAGGTCTGCAGATACATAAAAGCCGCCCGCTTAAACACATGCTACTAGTAGCTACTTAACACACAGTGCAACCCGCTAGCTATTTGGGGTGTAAACTAGTATTTTTTGGAAATGTTGGACGAGGATATTTTCAAGAGTTTCAAGCACTTTCACATACATAATTTCAGGTTTCAGGAGTAGTGGACAAGCCTCTTGGCCTTGTTCATTTTAGGCACTGTACGATAATGTAGCGTCTTTTAACCCTGCTTATTATGCAGCTCAGCAATGGCTATTTAAGCAGGTCTGAGAATCAAACATTGATTACAAGACTGCTTTGGACACATATTAGTCAATGTGGGATTCAAACATGGACACTTGCGAAAGGCCCTATGACATATCTATTATCTATGACTGACGGATCAAGTTGGGGTTGAGTCTGTATCCAACTTTGGTTCCAGTTGCAATTGGTCTCTATCCCTTATCTTATATTATCTCATAGGATGTTTCTAAAAAAGATGTCCGGCCTGATCCATATTCATGGTGCTTCATTGGATTGTCCATTCCAAATGTCTAGTTTCTGACGTCAGAGAGTGTGTTGACACTTGATATCCCCACATTGATTAGTGGTATAGCTAAAAAATATCCCTAAAAAATTGGGCAATCATCACCCAATAGCTAGCTTTTGCATTTCAGAACTTGGTGATAAGAACGAGAAAAATGGAGGAAATCACTGGAAATATGAGACAGCATATTATTGAATAAGAAAAAGATAACTGCAAAAGGGTGAATTTTCTTAATGCCCACAAAGCCAAGCCCTTAGAGAACAATGTTCTCTGCCCATAACTAACATAAAAATAATTTTCCAAAAGATATCCCAACTCTCTCTATTCAGTCCTGAATTCTCTTAAGCAAAAAGCACCCCTTCCCTCACTCCCTACCACATCAGCATTTTCATTTTTCCCTCTTTCATTTTCCTAACATAAATTTCCACACTGGGATGGGAAATATGAGCTCACAATTGGGGTCCTAACAGTTGGTTCCCAGCTTAAATTTTGAAAAGGGATCTTTGTTATTAGGAATGCAGGAAATCTGGTGAAGCTTAGCTAATGTGCTTTTCCAGTACGTTCAAATTTTTGTACTATTTGGCACCCTAACTATTACCACTGGATTTCGTATCCAACAGTCACCCAAGCAACAAGGCTAGAGTACTGCATTATTCCCCTTCTTTCATAATCTTTATAAAAATTCTTTTATATCCCCCACCCCTCTCTTTATGTTTTAAAAAACTCGGAAAACTGTATTAGTGCAAATATCAATTGAAGAGTTTTTTATGATAATCTTAAGAGTCTGATGCGATTGAATTACATTACAGGTCAGAAGTATTTTCATGAGTAACTGAATAAGAAAAAAAATATATACCACATCAGGTATGTCAAGTCCACGAGCAGCAACATCAGTACAGAGCAAGATCCCCTTTTCTGCTTTGCAAAAGTTGAAGAAGGTAGTTGTCCGAGCATTCTGCTTTTGTTTTCCGTGAATATTTAAACAATCTAATCCAATGCACTTGAGAAGATCTGCATGGAATTTGACAGAGTTGCACGAAGAGAAAAAGACCATCAATTTCTTTGATTGGTATCTCTTCAAGAATGAATAGAGAACAACAAAACGCTTGGCACAGGGAACAACAACGTAGCCCTGCTCCAATCCTTCAACTGTGACCTATATTGACAAGGAAATTGTTAGATCCTAAAAAACACTAAAACCAAAAATCTCAAAGGTCGTATAGAAGTGGGGAGGCATCACCTTTTTCCTCCCATCATCTACATCAACATAAATAGGAGGTGTCTGAAAAGACAAGCGGGCGAGGTCCTCAACCTGCAATTGAACAGGGAAAATGTTTTAAAAGAACAGACAATAAATTAAGCAATATGTTTGCATTCAACAGATTTATCACTTTCACATATAACATGCTCATGCATTATTAACCATTAACTTCAAATATATAAAAAAAAAAAAAAAAATAGTACATTCATATTTAAGATTGAGTGGAGAAAATAAATTGGACATAAGATTTGTTATACGGGAAGGTGCATGAAGAGAGATAGAAATTAACAAACCTTCTTTGTTTGTGTGGCTGAAAACAAAGCTGTTTGCCTTTGCTGTTAAATGAAAAAGAGATTATTTAGCCATGCTCATAAAATTTAAGTAAAACCAAAATTAAGATATCAAAAGGCTACATCTAATATACATGTCAGGAAAACATGGAAAATTGAATGAGGGGTATAGCAAGTTAGCAACTTCATCCCGCTTAAAAACCTTGGCACCAAACCTTGAAACATATTAACAAGATGAACACAAGTAGTTGGAACCTCTACAAGAAATATTGATACTTAAACAATATATCTACCTACCAAATGCACTGTTTTTTTGTCAGAAAAAACACAAGTATTATTAGAATGTTGGATGTTCGACTACACGCAGCTGCTGATATTCAAAATCAATAAACTCAATAGCTAGTATTAAGTTAAGTTACAGATGAAAGTAGTCAATCATCTCAGTCAGTGGTGCAGCAGAGTAGCCAAGACGAATAAACAGGCAGAAATAAATTACGCTTTTGGAATTGAAAACCTTATATTACTATACATCTTGTTGACGGAGATAACAAAATAATCATCCTATGTTGGTCAAAAAGACAAACTTTCCTAGTGGAAAAAATGTCACCTATATTTTTCTTTCAAAATCTTTGAAAATATATTAACCTGTTTGGTTGCATCATAAACATCCATGCATTTTCAGCAACAGTGAAAAAGACGCTGAAAATTATCATACAAAAAGCTATCTACTGCTATCTAATTTTCCAATGTACTTCCCTCTATATAATACATAAAAGCGCTTAAGTATATTTCATGGGGTTTTCTAGATAAATAGTCCCATCCAGACACAATGTGGTTGAACATGATGGAATTTCATGACTTCATTAAACTCTACAAGTTCCAATACCTTTGGAAGTATATTAATGATCTGCTTCATTTCCTCCTCGAAATTAGCTTCCAATATCCTGTCTGCTTCATCAATCATGAGACACTGTCCAATCATGCAAGAGTAAGAATAAGCAGAATATAGACTTATATATGCATATATGCTTCTTGGGATATTCTACTCTGGGTATGATATATCTAAAACCAATAAATCAAAGTACCCTCCAAAATTAATCCAAAAAAAAACAAGTAAACTGCAAAATGGTAAAAAAAAAACACTAGAAGTTATATTGATAGGAACCAAATGACGGTTGAAATACAAACCAACATAAATGGAAATTCTCCTTAAAACCAACCAGAGAATAACTTCTCTGTTCTGATCAATAAAAGAAGCCGAAGAAACAGATTATAGCAGAAACAGAAAATGATAATAGTGAATGAAGCAAGCTCCATTCAAGAGGGAGAAGAAATCAAACTAAACGACAACACCCTTAGGCAGATGCAGCGCCTCATGTATTATATTTTAGACACTCTGCCTCCTCCTCATACGCTTTCCAATTTTATTGCTTTATACATGGAGATTATTTAGTTACTATTTATTCTTAAGATAAAACCCCTCAAACAAGAAACATCTGTATGTCTAAAGCCACCACTGCATGTAAAGAAAATGACTTGATCAAAAAGGATGTTCTAAATCCAAATGATAGCCCAATAACTTCCTATACATCACAAACTCCCCCATAACTTATCTACAAAATCATTACAATGAAAAAAAAATATCAACATTGTTTGCAACTTGTCAGTGTTGGTGATAAAATAAGTCCAGATAATTAAAAAGCAAATCCACAACATACCTTCAAGTTTTTATATATGAATCCTTTTGTATTCTGAAGGTGGTCAAGAAGACGACCAGGCGTTGCAACCAACAGATTTACCCCTTTAACAATTCGCTCAGCTTCTCCCTTTCTACCCGAACCTCCAATAACCAATCCAAGAGTTTGTGAATGATACTTGAGTAATTCCTTTGCAACAGCATGTGTCTGAAAAATCAGGTGACCAAATCAGTGGCTAAAATCAGAATAAATTAAGAGCTCGTTTGTTACAGATTATTTGAGGAAAAAAAAAAACACTTTCATCTAAAAAAATTCCTTTTCAATGGTATTAGTTGTGTTGGTTTCAGCTTCTTAAATTAACAAGAAAGATAGACTCTAAAAACAATTATTTGTGTGATTAAAATAAAAAGCTTTTTTTCATAACTTTTTTTATTAAAAAATCAAAACTGATTTTAATAAGTGTGATAAATGAGAGAGGAGATTAAACAATTGATTTTCACTATTGAGTATTGACTATTATAAACAAACACAAATCAAGTTCTACTCCACATCTTAGGCAAATAGGCCCCTAAAACAAGAAATAAAAAAGCATTAACAACAACATTTGTATTTGCAATCTGTACCTGAATGGCAAGCTCTCTAGTTGGGCAAATGACAACAACACCAGTTCCATTACGAGGTGTGAATTGCACATTGTACAACAACTCCACAGCTGGAATTAAAAATGCAAGAGTTTTTCCAGCACCTGTCCTTGCAGCACCAAGAACATCCTTTCCCATCAATAGCGGGGGAATTGCTTTTGCTTGAATCTGCATTTCACCATTCATTCATTCAACTAAATTAAAACCCCGATTCTATTACTCCCTATGTGATTAATTAATTAATAGAAAAACTTACGACTCACAATTATTATTATTATTATTGAAATTGAAAACAATTCAAAAAAAACGAGCAAAATGTATTACCTGAGTCATACGGTTAAAACCCATATCCATAATAGACTTAGAAGTAGGTTGTGACAACCCTAGAGAAGAAAAAGATTCAGTACTCATAATTCCAGATGAAACAACAACTTCCTCCTTTTTCTCTTCTTCGCCGTCTTCATCTTCTTCTCCTTGTTGTTGCGCGGTGTCATCATTCTTCTCTACTTCAGATTCCGTGTTCTCATTCTCCTCCTCTTGTTCTTTTTCTACTTCCTGCTCCAACTTACGAGATCTTTTCCTCTTGCGAAGCTTCTTCTTCTTCTTGTTTATTTGCTCATCGCGTTCGGGTGAGGAGTGGTCGTCGTGCTCTGATTCGGCCATGACTGGTGCTTCTTTTTGGTTCTTCTACAATTTGGGGGACAGCAAAACTGCTGGTGGTGAGTGCCCTTGCTGTGTGTTTGAGGAATTGAGCCTCCTCCTCCTTAAACCCTAGTTCTCTTCAGAGTATGAAATTTTACGAATAACCTGATTTTCTTTTAAATGTAAAGCGCTTTGTTATTTTATACGTTTTTAAAATAAATTAATTTTTTATAATGATTTAATTTATATACAAAAAGAGTTTTTGTAACGTAACGATATTTAGATTAATGGACATGGGTAGGTCTGGTGTGGAGTAAAATATTCTACAATGTAAGTTCACATGCAAATTAAAATCTATCAATTTATTTATCAAATATATTATATATTTTTTCTAAAAAACCTCATGTTTTTTATGTGTTAATAATAAATATTTGTATGATACTTTTCTAATACTCTTATATAATAATAATAATAATAATAATAATAATAATAATAATAAAAATAAAGATTTGTTTTAGATTTTTTTTTTGTTTTTATTGTATTAATGACAAATATCTATTAATGATTTTTTATATTTATCACTAACAAATATGTGTTATGTGTTCTTTTATAAATTAATTGTAAATATATGTCTCGCAATTTTTTATTTATCGATGATAAATATTTATCTCTTATTTTTTTAATGTTTATAAATAACAAATTTCCATTCCTTGTTTTTTATATTTATGACAAATATGGTTAAAAAAACCTTATATTTTATTATAGGCTAAACACATACAAATCAAACATCAATTCATTAGAGATTTTATTCAAAAGTCGTACTAAACATTTAGTTTGTAGAACTAGACACTAATGGACTAACATATTCATCAAACCACAGCCTAAAGATAGTTTTGACTTCATTAAAAACAACTTAAATCTTACATTCAAACTTGATTGATGTTGTGATAATTTTAAATTAGTTTAGTTTTACATTAGTTTTTATATTTTCTTGTAATATATTCATGTCATTCAAAAAAACCAAAAAAAAAATATAGTTTCACTTTCAAGTCGTCTGTGTGATGACAAAAAGAGGAGAAAAATATGTGATAAAGTGAGGAAAAATGATACTTAGACTTAGGGGAGCACTAAGTAAGGGTAAGTCAAAGAAATATAAAGAAAAGATTATAAAAAATTCAAGTTTTGTCATCACCAAAAAAGGAAGAGATTGTAGGAACCAAGTTGGAAAGAAGTTATGGTCAACAAAATATGAACATAATCAATATGAACAAAATAAAAATAAAATTAATCTAAAGAATTTACAAACTCAATATGAATAAAATACAAACATAATAAATCTAAAGAAAATATAAACTCAATTTGAATAAAATACCAACAAAATCAATCTATAAGAATTGCTCATATTGGATTCAATAATAAAGAACTAACTAAAGAACATATTATCAAAAAACATATTGTTCAGAATTATTTTTGAATAAGATCATTAGTTACCAAGTTAGGAATGAAGATACGATTCAAATTAGTTCCTTCTTCAATCCGGGGTTGTCAGATTGTTAGGATAAGATTTGGCTTGTATGGTCAATGTGGTTAGTTTCTCAAAATTTTGAGGTTATTAGGCTGTTTGGAAAGACTTGGCTTGTAAGGTCAAGATGGTGTTGTTCCTCAGAAGTCTTAGGTTGTCAGGCTATTTGGAAAGATTGGCTTGGAGTGTTAGGTGTTTTGTAATTCAAGATATTTGATTTTGTGGATTAAAGGCCTTCTAAATGAGGGGACTGGATGTAACCAAGTTAGGGTGAACTAGGATAAATCTATGTGTCAAATTATTTATGATTTCATTGTTTGTTGGCTATGAACTCGATTGCTTCTTATCTAAATAATTCATAAAAATCAATCAATTTTCATCAAACTAGCAAAAAGTTATAAACTTTGTCAAACACAATTTCACCCTTTTTCTCGTGTTTTAAGTCACACAATTTTGCATCTGCCTTTGACTCTAATTATTCAAGCAGCACAACATCTGACTCCAACAATCAAGTCAATGATTTTGATGGAAAACAATCAACGACTCTGATGGAAGGCCAAATGCCTTGATAGATTGAGAAAAATATTGTATTGGACTTAGTAGTGTTCTTACCTATGAAGATCCAAGAACAAGCCCAGATTCACTTCCGCTCAAATCAAATCAAACATGTGAAGGTTATGTGATCAAAGTAATAGGAAACTAAGGGAAACATATTGGATCTTGAGGAGATTGTTAGACACCATGTGCCTTAGGATGACCTTGAGTGCAAGTGTCAAGGAACGTTATTCAAGTTAGGTTGAGATGGTCTAGGCTACCATCATGATTGTCGATTACCTATTGACAAATTGGGGAACTTATCATCCTCAATCTCTTGTTGATAGTAGACGAAATCATGTTGAATAGAATTGACAAGTCTTACCAGCTATGATAGTGTGTAAAGTTATTAAACACCTTACGAAAAAGGATAAGAGGCCATCTCTTTGCTTAGACCCTAGTGAAACGAGTTTTTTCGTGGAGGTTGAGAATAAGTGAAAAGCTAGTTCGGGTTGTTACTCTTACTTTAAGTTTCGAGGAATAAACTTCTTTTTGGAAGGTAGTAATGTATGAACCGTAATTTATTTATAGAAATAATTAGGGCTTACTATTTATTTGTGCCTTTTGCTATTTAATTTTGTTTGTTTATTGTTTACATTGTCTATTTGTTTGTAAAAAAATTTGTAATTGTATTTGACTTAAAAATTGACCTATGAAAAATCGTTCAGATATTTTGCTTGACGTTAAATGACTACATGAATGTAATGACATTGTAAAATTTCAAAAATGATTTTTTAGTAATTTTTTAAAACAAACAAGATATACTCGTTGTTTAAATTTAGACAGACTTCAAATGACACCAAAATTTAATCAAGAGTTTTATATATCGGTTACAATGAAATTTTGATCTCATTATATATTCGTGGAATTTTGAAAAGTTTTAATTTGTAGATTTATTATACAAAATTAGTAAATTGTGTTAATTTATGAGTTGTTTAAATCGACCTAATTCATTTTTGGAGTTTTGTTGTTGAGATGAAAATTCTTTATTTGAAATAGTTGTGACTATTTTGTTGTTAATGTGAATTGTTTGGTTATAATTAAGTAAGTTATATCTAAAAAATTGTGTATAATACGACAATGATTCTAATCGTCATAGTTGAAAAAAAAAATTACAATTAAATATTTTACTCTGATTTTAAATTAAAAGACGATTATGAATATTTTGTTTAAATGTGCTAGTTGTTCAAAAAAGAAACAAAAACTAAATTTTCACACTCTGATTGTTAAAAATTAGGGTGTTACAAGTGTTGCATATATCCACATGTGATTATATTATATATAGTGATAGTAATTGTAATTGGTGTTTTTATTTGTGTTGTATTTGCAATTTGTCTTATAAGAATATTATGTAATCTGTTTATTTAAGAATTTTAATGTTAGTGAAAGTAACCAAGTAGTAGGAATGGAAGTTGGGCTTACAAGTTGTGTGTATTGTAAGATTTATGGGTCACATATGTAATTAATTAATAAAATGTGTTAGGGTCATTATATAATTAGCCAATAAACTAGGGGTCAAATAATATATAATAATTTATGGCTAAAGAGCATAATAGTTATGAAAATTAATAGTGTAGATACCAGGCAGTTTCTAATTTAATGAGGGACTGAATTAGAAATACTGTGATGATAAATGTGTGACAATTATTTGGTATACATGTGAGCAATAAATCGGTCCAAAGGAAGGTTTATTGTTTGACATGTCTTATTGTCAATATTTGATCGTTGCAGCAAGAGTACCACTAGCAGTTGGTGTTACTGTCCAAAGACTTGACATCAATGGTGCACCGGGTATCTTGAGATAGGTTAAATTCCATGATTTGAACATATGTATTTATTTATTTATTGATTTATTTTCCTATAATGTGAGTTTCTAAGTTTCGTTATTTATTTAATTCACAGCATCTATTGCTTCCATATCTGCAAATTTGAGTTCTATTCCTGTCCTTGATGGGACAAATTTTAAGGAATGGAAAGAGAACATTCTGATCGTTCTTGGCTGCATGGATCTAGACCTTGCATTGAGAATTGAACGACCCCCTACTCCTAAGGACTCTAGTTCTTCTGAGGAAAAAATTAGAGTATGAGAAATGGGATCGCTCAAATCGCATAAGTCTTATGATCATAAAGCGTGGTATTCCTGAGGTCTTTAGAGGTGCTGTCTCGGATGAGATAGTTACAGCTAAAAATTTCCTTGTTGAGATGGAAAAATGCTTTGAAAAAGGTGATAAGGCTGAAACGAGTTCTTTGCTTCAGAATTTAATTTCCATGAAGTATCAAGGCAAGGGAAATATAAGAAAGCACATTATGATGATGTCCAACATTGCTTCTAAGCTTAAAGGACTAAAGCTTGACTTACTCATTCATTTAGTATTGCTGTCTCTTCCTTCGCAATTCAGTTAGTTTAAGGTGACTTATAACTGTCAAAAGGAGAAATGGACTCTTAATGAGCTCATTTCATTATGTGTGCAAGAAGAGGACAGGCTGAAGCAAGATAGGACTGAAAGCGCTCACTTTACTAGCATCTCTAAAGACAAGGGCAAAAGGAAAAGAATTAAGGAGCCCAAGAACAAAGCTGCTGCTAAGGGTCCAAAACAAAAGAAGCAGACTAAGGACAACAACTGCTTCTTCTGCAGGAGTCCTGGACACGTGAAGAAGGATTGTGCCAAATATCACGCTTGGCGTGTTAAGAAAGGTATGATTATGTCTTTGGTCTGTTCTGAGGTTAATTTAGCTTCAGTACCTGGAAACACTTGGTGGTTAGACTCTGGTGCAACTACTAACATCAGTGTTTCAATGCATGGTTGCCTGAACTTCCGAAAGCCTAGTGATGCTGAAAGATGCATCTATGTAGGAGATGGGAAGAAGGTAGAAGTTGAAGCCATAGGAAAATTTAGATTATTATTAAGTTCCAGTCATTATTTGGATTTAGAAGACACTTTTGTTGTACCGTCATTTAGACGGAATTTGGTCTCTATTTCTTATTTGGACAAATCAAGATATTATTGTTCATTCGGGGATAAAGAATTTACTTTGTCTTTAAATTCGAATGTTGTTGGAACCGGTTTACTTTCTGGTTATGATAATCTTTATTTGTTGGAAACTGTGGCTAACTATAATGAAACCTTGAGTGTGGAATCACGTGGTACTAAGCGAAAAATTGACAATTTCAATTCAGGAGTGCTTTGACACAAGCGTCTAGGTCACATCTCTAGAAATAGAGTTGATTGACTTGTGCCAGATGGAATTTTAGATTCCATTGACTTCACAGACTTTAACGTTTGTGTAGCATGCATTAAAGGAAAACAGACTAAAGATAAGAAATTAGACGCATATAGAGCTATAGACGTCTTAGAATTGATACATACGGATATTTGTGGGCCATTTCCAATTCCTTCTTGGAATGGTCAACAATATTTTATATCATTCATAGACGATTATTCTAGATATGCCTACCTTTACCTAATTCACGAAAAGTCCCAATCAATAGACGTGTTCAAATCCTTTAAGGCAGAAGTTGAGAATCAACTTAATAAGAGAATTAAAAAGGTCAAATCTGATCATGGTGGTGAATACTACGACAGATATGACGGTGAACAACGTCCGGGACCATTTGCCAAATACCTAGATAAATGTGGAATCGTCCCACAATACACTATGTCGGGGTCACCCAGCATGAATGGTGTAGCTGAAGGACGAAACAGGACTCTTAAGGATATGGTAAGGAGTATGATTTGTCATTCCACTTTGCCAGAGTCACTCTGGGGAGAGGCATTAAAAACAGCAGCATACATTCTTAATAGGGTACCAACTAAGGCAGTTGCTAAAACACCTTATGAGCTTTGGATTGGGCGTAAGCCTAGTCTGAAGCACCTTCATGTTTGGGGATGTCCAACTAAGGCAAGGCCTTATAGACTGAATGAAAAGAAATTTGAACCCCGAACAATTAGCAGCTAATTTATAGGGTACTCAGAAAAATCAAGGGGCTATAAATTTTATGATCCAAAATTGAGAACAATTTTTGAGACGGGAACGACAACGTTATTTGAGGATATTGAGTTTGGGGGGAAGATTAAGGTTAAAGATTTTGTCTTTGAGGAAGAATCAGTAACAATTCCAAAACCGATTCTTCCACCAGTTGACTTTCCCATTATTGAACAAACTCAAGATGATCTGGTTATTCAGGAAGTACAAAATCCAGATCAAATTCAAGATCCTCAAGAACAAGTGCCTCAAGAGCCAGCTCCATTGCGGAGATCCACTAGAGAAAGGAAAAATGCTATTTCGGATGATTATGTAGTATTTATCAATGAAGTAGAGGAAAATGTCATGCAAGATTCCCATTCAGATAAGTGGATCGAAGCAATGAATGAGGAGTATAAGTCTATGCAAGACAATTCAGTTTGGGAACTTATCCCATTACCTGAAGGAGTGAAACCCATTGGTTGCAAATGGATTTTTAAAACCAAGCGGGATTCTAATGGTAATGTGGAGAGATATAAGGCACGTCTTGTAGCTAAAGGCTATACTCAAAAGGAAGGGATTGATTATAACGAGACTTTCTCTCCGGTTTTATCGAAGGACTCTTTAAGAATAATCATGGCTCTTGTTGCTCACTATGATTTGAAAGACAGCGTTTCTCAATGGCGACATTGATGAGACGATCTATATGGTGCAGCCAGAAAACTTTGTGTTGGGAGACCCAAAGAATATGGTGTGCAAACTAAGAAAATCCATTTATGGGCTAAAACAAGCTTCTTGTCAATGGTACCATAAATTTCATCAAGTAATTCTCTCATTTGGTTTTGAGATGAATACAGTTGATGATTGTGTGTATGATAAGTTCAGTTGGAGCAGACATATTTTCCTGGTCTTGTATGTTGATGACATACTGCTTGCCACTAACGATATAGGCATGTTGCACGAAACTAAGAAATTTCTATCAAAGCATTTTGAGATGAAAGATCTTGGTGACGCCTCTTTTGTATTAGGAATTCAGATACACCGAGACAGATCTCGAGGTATTCTTGGATTGTCACAAAAGAGTTATATCATTAGGTTCTCAAAAGGTTTGGGTTACAGGATTGCAAACCAAGAGACACCCCAGTTGCTAAGGGAGACAAGTTTAGTCTCAAACAGTGTCCTAAGGGAAGTTTGGAAATTCAAGAAATGCAAAAGATCCCTTATGCTTCAACTGTAGGGAGTCTTATGTATGTCCAAGTATGTACGCGTCCAGACATAGCGTTCATAGTAGGGATTTTAGGCAGATATTTAAGCAATCCAGGTCTTGACCATTGGAAAGCAGCCAAAAGGGTCATGAGATATTTGAAGAGAACAAGAAACTACATGCTCACATATAGGAAGTCAGACCAGTTAGAGATCACTGGGTACTCTGACTCGGATTTTGCGGGATGCCAAGACAACTTAAGATCAACTTCAGGCTATGTCTTTCTATTAGCTGGTGGAGTAGTTTCTTGTCGTAGTGCCAAGCAAGGTCTTACTGCTTCATCAACCATGGCAATAGAATTCGTAGCAATTCATGAGCCATCTGACCAGGGCATTTGGCTGAGAAATTTTGTCTCAGGGCTGAAAATAGTTGAAGGGATTGAAAGACCACTCAAGTTGTATTGTGACAATAGATCAACAGTCATGTATTCTAACAATAATAGGAGCTCAACCAAGTCAAAGCACATTGACATTAAGTTCCTAGTTGTTAAAGAGAAGGTACAAAGTGGACAGATATCCATAGAACACTTAAGGACAAACTCCATGATTGCGGATCCGCTCACTAAAGGTCTACCACCCAAGGTCTTTCATGAGCATACTGCTCACATGGGTGTGCTACAGTTTGAGGAATCTTAATTTTAGTGGGAGTTTCGTCCATTATGTAATTTATGTTCTATGTTTAATTGTAAAGTACAAATACATTGTATTTGGATTTTCTGATCAGAAATAAAGTTTAAAGTATTCAATTTTGGTTACTTTGTACATTTAAGTTATGGTATGATCTCATTCAGTAAAGTAGGACCAGTTGAAAATTGACATGCATTGACCAACTTCATGTAATTTTCATGCTACACTTTTCATAATGGGTCTATGTCATTTAGTTGTGTCAGTACGGGTGATCATTGATGGGTTTAGTTATGCTTATTATGACGAAAGCCTCTTTGGTTCCATTTGCTGATATGATTAATGGACGGGAAAATTTGGATTATGCTCAAGGTAATTATAATGACATTTTTGACGTCATAAAGTCTAACACACTCATAAGGATACATGTGTGACCAGTGGGAGATTGTAAGATTTATGAGTCACATATGTAATTAATTAATAAAATGTGTTAGGGTCATTATATAATTAGCCAATAAACTAGGGGTCAAATAATATATAATAGTTTATGGCTAAAGAGCATAATAGTTATGAAAATTAATAGTGTAGATATCAGGCAGTTTCTAATTTAACGAGGGGCTGAATTAGAAATACTGCAATTTGGGATATAACTAATAATAGTTATATATAGGGGTAGTGGTCCCCAAGGCAAACACAACAAGACTATTCAGTTTCACAAACCCTAAGGAGAAAAACTCTCTGGTTCTCTGGTTCTCTCTATCCCCATCAAAAGAGCAAGGTATTCAGGGTGTTTTGCTGAGGAAGATCACCCAACCCATTGGCTTTATCATCATCATCCCTGGATTTCATCAATGGCAATTCCTATGGGTACGCTTCCACCTTTGGTTATTCATCATGTAATTGGCATGGATTATTGAGCATAAGGTTGTAGGGTTTGTATTCTAACATGTATATGATAGAAGGAGGGAAGATATAACTTCATGGCTTAATGGCTTCTATCTTAAAGCATGTCAATTCACCATCTTCTACACACTAGATATTTTAAATTTAAATTAAACTTCTTTAATATGAATTAATATGAATTTATTACTACTTGACATTGTTGCTAGATGACCAATGTACTATATATATGTAGTAGTTAGTACTTGAAATGTGTATTTGTCATACTACCAAAGTACTTGCACACACTACATTTCTTAATTTAGGTAACCATTTTGAAGTTCGTCTTTTCTCAAACTATTTGTCTTTTATTTCTGCAAGCCATTGGAATTAGAGGTATATTTGATTATGAGACTTGGCTGGTTTTTCCTATTCTTACATTTTCTAGATTTTTTTGGTTGATCATATTAGTATTTGTTTTCCAAGCACTAGGTCTTGATTTATTTTCCTAATAATTATTCTAAACTTCTAGTTATAATAGACAGGATTATGGACATTACAATTTGATTTGTTGCCTTGTTTAGTACTTGCATATTCTTCTGACTAGTTTATGGTTAACTCTAGTTGGACAATTTCATTGTTGTACGAGTACTCATTAATGGTTTGGAGATCTAGTTTGGAGAGCTGCAGTTCAAATGAGTAGGAATGCATCACAACTTGTACTTGAAGTTCTCCTATGTCTTGTCTTGTCTTTTTATTTTATTTTATTGGTCTCTTAGATTAACATTTTGTTTCATATGGGCATGTTTATCGGGTTAAAAAACATACTTTTTAAGCGACGTCAAACTTTCTTTAATTGAAACATGTTTGTCACTAGTGTCGTATAAGCCATTTGGGTAGGAATGATAATTAGACCCAAACTCAGTGGGTACCCGTAAAAAAAACCCACAGTGGGTAGGGTAAAAACCCGCATAATGGGTATGAGTATGGGGACGGGTAATTACCCGCAAAATTAAGCGAGTATGGGTGCGGGTACGGGTACTATAGTACCCACCCCGCCCTGCACCCGCACTTATATAAATATATTATTTATTTATTTACTTATTATATTAGTGTTTAATGTAATTAATTGTTTTCTTTTATGTTTTAAGATCTATTAATATCAATGAACCACTAAATATTTATAATTGAAAGATAAACGTTTTATAATTTTTTAAGAATCTGATTATGATAAATAGGTAAATAATTGTGATTTTATAACTGATAGTTATGTCTTATTAATCGTGATTTTATAATTATACTTGCAACTTTGTATCAATTGTCTCAAATAATATTGTCGTATGACTTGCAATTTCATAAAATATAATTATGGATATTTAAATATGTATTGTAACGAATGTTCATTTGTTTGAGTTATAAAATATTTTGGTTTATAATATTTAATGATTGGATTAAGATATTTGAATAATTTTTAAATTTAATCACAATAATATCATTTATTTATCGATTTTTTAGTTAAAGTGTGGGTAATGGGTATGGGTACGGGCACTTAGATACCCAGAGGGTAAAGGTACGGGTATTAAAGTTGATACCCAAGAGTGTACAGGCACGGGTATGAGTATTTTTTTAAATTGCGGGTATGGGAACGAGTACTATAGTAACCTACCCATTGCCATCCCTACATTTGGGCTTGATCTAATGTATATATTTTGTGAGTTATGTCAAATAGGTATACTTTACCCCATGAAAAAGTAGTTTACAAAGAGTATGTCATTCTTGTTGTATTTTTAATGTGGGTTCATCATCTACTTTGCATCAGTTTTTATGATTTGTGCAAATGTTTTGATAAAAATGCACTGATTAAAATTTGGTGATTGTTTGGTTAATGTAAGTTAGATGATAGCATGTATTTGATATTTTAGTTTTTTCTTAGTTTGAGTTTACCCACTGAGAAACTATGAATTAAGTTTATCAACAACATTTTCTTGTATAATGTTTTTTATTTTTCTTTTTAGTTTGACATTATCCACAAGATTGTCGTGGATAATGTTATCATGACATTTTGTGGGTTAACTACCTAAGGATTTGACATGGATATACTAAACTCAAGGTATTTATGTGGATAAAATATTACTACAAGTCATTTATCTATTGACCCGCACTTGTTGTTAATATGTGGATAATTTCAAATTATATATAAAATTTCCGTGGGTAAAGTCAAAATCGGCCGCAAGTAATTACATTTTTTTGTTGTCATAGGATCATACAAGTACAAAAATTCCACAAATAATTGTATGTTTACCTCTTGAAGCGTCAAGGAGGATACAAATCACCAAGACATAGATTCTCTCATGAAGAATGTTTTAACTTTGATTACCAATAGAGATATTGTCGACGTCTCTACATAGTCCACATGAGCACAAAATATAACGTGGTTATGGTCAGTCTTTGAAGATAATGACAATCAAGATTACTTGAGAAGTATACTATTCTTCTATTTATAAAAAATGGATTACTCAAACTCTAAGACTCTTATTTTAAGCCTAACCCAAAGTAAGCCCTAAATGATTATATTTAATTAAATACAAATAATTAATTATATTAGAAATATTTAATTAAATTAATTGTCAACCCATTTATTTAATCAAATTATATTTAATCAAATAAATTATAAATAATTTAATATAGTAAATCATATTTAATATGATTAACATCTAATTAAATAAAATTATGTATAATTTAATCATTCGCTCCGGTGTTAGTACTCCATGCGTATGACCTTATAGGTTCTTATTGAAATAGTAATAATACTAAATATTATATATAGTTGATATAATATAAATATTACAAACAATGAGTGATATCTAGCAATGCATCATTGCTACTCAGATCATGAGAATATTAGTGATACAATTTAAACCATACTATGATCACTATTTACTGTACAATAATTGTTTATTTGTCCAAATGTCTAAAATTGAACGCAAGTTACAATGTCTGTTATGCTTGCAAAATCCAATTATTTATTTATCGGTCCAAAAGTAGACACACAAATACCAATGAACCCAATATCATATATTGGTCTATTCTAGCATTATCATGCATTTCACAATCTCACTTTATTGATAGTCCCAAGATATAACTCATGTTATGTAGGAGGGACGAATTTTATCTACATTACTCACACCCCTTCACATAGTTTAATTAAGCCAAATAACCACCTTTATGATTGTCTTGTTACAAACAATGTTTATTTCTCTTAAAGCTTACAATTTCTCATGTAGGGATCATAGTGACTTCAAATGGAAAAACTACTCACTCTGGTTACATGGGAATCACTAATGATACTTGAACTACAACTATATAAAATTCTCATGGCGAGTCAATCTAGTATAAATATTACTCCTAATATTTATACATATGTGTCGACTTGATATCTCATATTCATAACTCATGAGATATGATCGTCAGTCTACTAACATAATAGTCTTGATGTATTATTTTTGTCCTAATTAATGATATATTTTGATTATGGATACTTTAAGAATAATGTTGTTAATATTAAGTAGGATCTCATGATCAAGTCACACCTGATATTCTATTAAACAAACTATCCATTCTAAGAACTTACATTACTCACACCCCTTCACATAGTTTAATTAAGCCAAATAGCCACCTTTATGATCGTCTTGTTACAAACAATGTTTATTGCTCTTAAAGCTTACAATTTCTCATGTAGGGATGATCATAGTGACTTCAAATCAAAAAACTACTCACTCTAGTTACATGGGAATCACTAATGATACTTGAACTATAATTATAGTATAAATATTACTCTTAATATTTATACATATGTGACGACTTGATATCTCATATCCATAACTCATGAGATAAGATCGTCAGTCTACTAACATAATAGTCTTGATGTATTATTTTTGTCCTAATTAACGATATATTTTGATTATGGATACTTTAAGAATAATGTTGTTAATGTTAAGTAGGATCTCACGATCAAGTCACACATGATGTTCTATTAAACAAACTATTCATTCTAAGAACTTTATTATATTATACATTTAATAACATAATAAATGTGCTTTGTACATACAACCAAAATTGGATATATGGTTTAAATTCATGATACAAATAACAATATATGTAAAATAGATTGGCATCAGGGATTACACCAACAATCTCTTACTAGCACTAGAGCCAACCAGACATCAACACAATACCCATCGATCTATTGTGAGTATCATGATATTACTTAGCAAGAGACTCCTTTAACATATTGTTTAGTGTAGTTATTTTGCTCATGTCCATTTCTCTCTTTTTGATCATCTATCGAATGAGACATAAGTAATTAAGTATATGTTTTGATCATTTGTGAGATCATGATTCTTTACCTTACATAATTACTTCATTATCATCCCGACGAGATCAATGAAGTTTCTAAAGGTAGAAACTATATCAAGTTCAAAAGAACTTCCTCATCTAAATACCCACCTAATCACATTAGAAGTAGATATACTCAACTTTACAAGAGAATTAGAAATTATCTATGATTTAGAACTCTTCTATCTCAAAGTACCACAATATATACAAAGCAGAATTCAAACTGTGATCTAGAACTAGTGTCAATGTAACACCTTACAATGACATCTTCCTTACCATATATCAAGAATATGTCTTTAGTCAATTAGATACTTAAGGGAATTCTTGATTAAAAATTTAGTGATCTTCACCAAAATTAATTTGATACCTTTCTCATTTACTATTTCTCAAGTGATGAGGTTGAACAATGTCTGCTAGACAAATAATTGTGATATTATCTGTCACGATTCGAAAAACGAATGTCGTGACTGGCGCACAAGTTATACTCCTAGCCTTACATGTCTACAAACTAACTTAACAATTAAGCAATTAAGTAGTTCTAAACAACCATTTCAATATATATATATATATATATATATATATAATTTCTCGAAATTTCAATAGAGTATCGTGTGCAATTTTAATGTTTCTAAATATGAAAGCTTGTTTCAAATTTTTAACCCAGTCAATATTTCAAAAGAACGAATCTAAATATCTAATTCATTTTCAAATGACTTTCTAGACTCAAAATAGCTGCAAAATAGATCACGACTCAACAAATATTTAACAAAAGGGTCATCGATCAAAGAGGCCTATAAAAGAATGTGATTGAGACTTAAATCTACTAAAAGCTTGCAGCTCAACTGGCTGTGAATCTGAAGAAAAAAAATAAACATCATGAAGGGGTAAGTCACTTAGTGAAGAGACAACAACTACCACCGACTAGAAGGGAAATACAAAATAAGACAAGAATAATTATTTTAGAATCTTGTGGCAATTATATTAAATAGTACTATCTAAAATATAGATAATTCTCAAATAAAGTATACACATGATCAAATAGTTAAACTTATAATTTAGCCACTCAGGTAGAAATATTTAAATTCCAATTCCTAAAAACAACGAAATCAAAATTAGCAACCTTATGATTGGTGTATTGATCCACATGATCGGTATATCGATTCACATTAAATTGCATCATATATATTATAGAAATATGAGATATACATTCTATCGATGTATTTTTGTGAACACACAAAAATTATTGGATTGAAGAATCTTTTAGCTCTTTAATATATATTCTAAAGACTTAATATCTTTTTTCCACTATTATTCAGATATCCAAAATTATCATTTACATAAATATGAGAACACAACATTTTATTCGATAACTAAATCTCGATAAACCATATCACATATACTATTACACATAACTCACAACTAGAATTGAGGAGGATTATTTATATTTATTTTGATTGAATCTTACATGTAATTTTTTTATACCATTTAACATATATACTCATTGTTATTTCATACAAGCTAAAATATTAAGGTTACATAAAAAAAAAAGTTAGAAAATAAGTTTAGTTCTTTCGAAACTTACCATACCACTAATTATTTTTATTCTTTCTTCTCATAAAATAACATCTTTATATTACATATCTCCTTAATATATAATACTTGCGATGTTATTATAGAAAAAATTGTACCACAAAACATAGAAAATGAGATTTTTTCACATTCACATGTAATTCATCAATACCACATCAATGGTAATTTAATCACCTTCATTTATAATTCATTAATACCACATCAATGATAATATCTAGCACATCAATTATCATAACCACTAAAATGCTCCATTTCATTTTTATAAAATAAAATAAAATTTAATTAATAATAAATAATAATAATAATAATAATAATAATAATAATAATAAAAATAAAACACAAATTACACACATAAACCCTCAACCATTAAAATGAATTTAACATCTCCAAAAGTATAACTTTTCATACTCCTAAAAACGCTTTTGGCTAGGATTATAAGTTATGGTTTGTGCTTTAAGGAAGGAGAAGGATATCCATTTCTTGAAAAATATTTATTGAGACTCTTTGAAGTAAATACACAACTCTAAATCTAATAATGAATCTCTAGAAAAAAAATGTAGTTTTGTTAAAAAATATTATTTGTGTTTAGAGTAGATTTAAAGGATTTTTATGGTTTTCTAGAGATAGCTAAACTTTAGAATAATTTTTCAAAAGTCTTGCGAATATTTTTTATACTTAGATTTGTTAGTTGAGATTATGACTGCTACTCTAAGAGTTGTGGGAGCACAAACTTAGTCGATTCTCCATAGTTGTTAATAGACGACAATCATTGTCACATATTTTTATTTTACTATAATTATTATTTTAGTCGATTTATATGTTAAAGTATTTATTTAAAAAAATTGGGAAAAACAACCTTTGGAAATCATTGTTACAATTATGAAATCATTAACAATGGTAGGTGCATCTAGTTATATAGTTTTGATTTGGGAGAGTTAATTGTTAGATGGATCTGCCCCTATGAGAGATGTCGTCGTTAGGAGGAGAAGGCTATCAACGAGATCTAAGCTATCTGATTGATGTGTTATGATGTGTTGTAGGATTGAGAAGAGAGCATTATCCATTAGATAGAGTTGCCCCTAAGGGAAAGGTCATCCTTAGGAGGAGAGGGTTATCAATGAGATGTAGCTATCTCTTGGTTCTAAAAAAATTATGTTTTAACTTGTTTAATTTTTCATGACATTTTTAATGTTGCTCATTTTGATCTCACTTCAGTGTGAATTGCATTTTAAATGTTTCTACCTGAATGACTAATTATAAATTTGTTAATTTTATCATGTGTATACTTTACTTGAGAATTATCTATATTTTAAATAGTATTGTTTAACATAATTTTCACAAGATTGTAAAACAATTATTCGTGCCTTTTTGTGTTTCCCTTCTAGTTGATGGTGATTGTTGTCTCCTCACTAAGTCTTTATGACTTACCCTTTAATGTTGTTCATTTTTTCAAATTGACAAGCAATTGAGTAGTAAGTTGTTAGTAGATTCAAGTCTCAATCATTTGTTTTGGTAGGCCTCTTTGATTGAGGACCCTTTTATAAATTCTGTTGAGTCGTGATGTATTTTACATCTATTTTGATTCTAGGAAGTCTTTTAGAAAATGTATTTAATATTTAGATTTTTCTCTTTGCGTTATGAATGAGTTAAAAGTTTTAAACAAACTTTTATAAATTTGAAAACGTTGAAGTTATAGAGGATGCTATGTCAAAATTTTGAGAAAAATTATATATTTTTTGAAATAGTTATTTAAAACTATTTAATTGCTTAATAGTTAGGCTATGAGTATAGCTTGATTGTTAGGCTTGCTAGGCTAGGAGTATAGCTTGTGCACCGGTCATAACATTCAATTTTTGAGTCGTGATAAAGTTGGTTTCAGAGTTCGGTCGTAGGTCCTAATAGCTGCAAACATTTGGTGATAATAGATTCTTGTCAGTAATTTGTGTACTCGAGCACAACTTATTTTCAAGGGGCTATTAGAACCTTATGAAAATCTTATATATTGTCAAAATTTGTGTTTAATTTCTTCATTGATACCTTTCCACCTTTCATTGTCATCTTGTTCAATTTTTGATCAATTTTCTTTGATTAGGTGAGAATGCCACCCAAGACTATGAATCCTACTAGAAGGGAAACTGTTGATGAGTCAATTTCCTAAGCCTAAGGTGCTCATCAACGAGGTCGTGTTTTAGTTTTTGCTCGAAATCAGTGTGGAGCTAGTGTTGGCGGCGTGGCTTGGGTGTCGATGTTAAGGTGCCTAGGAGGAGACGCGTAAATCCAAATATGGAAGAGTATGCCGCTAGTCTACAGGAATTATAACAGGTTGTGAAACAACTTATTGGGGTTGTTGTCAGACAACAACATGAGGGTGGTCAAAGACATGAAAATCTCGACACTCAACAAGAGGTTATACACATTGAGCAACAGAGGACTGATGCAATAACTATCTTACAATAACTATCTAAATTATGATGATGGATCTATGTTTGGTTGTGATGGGCAACAAAGACTCATGTCTTAAAAAGGTGGTCATAGCAGACAGTCTTCTGGGAAAGTGTAGAGTCATAGATCAAATTCTAGAGCACCACCACAATCCACTTTCCCTCAGATACATTCCAATGTTTCAACTACACGATGTTCTATTTGTGGTAGGTTTCACTTTAGAAATTGTTCCAGATATGGTAAGGTGTGCTACATATTCTTTTATATCCTCGAGGTTTGCTATTTGACTTGGTAAATGTCCATCTTTTCTAGACGAGACTTTAGTTGTGGCTACACTTGTTGGAGGAAATTTGTTTGCTAAGTATGTTTATCGTTCTTGTGATATAGCTATTGAGGGCAATGTATTGTCAATAGATTTAGTATTTATTGACTTGATAGATTTTGATGTGATTTTAGGTATGAATTGGTTGGCTTTTCGTCATGCCATCTTTGAATGTCATAACAAAGTGAAGAAATTTGAGATACCAGGGTAATCCATCTTCTTATTTTAAGGAGAACGTTGTTGGGTACCACATAACCAAAACTCATCCTTGAGAGCTAGCAAGTTAATGAGAAAATATTATCAAAGGTATTTAGCCTTGATAAGGGATACACAAGTGGTCGAAGAGAAATTGGAAAAAATTCCAATAGGATTTGAATTTCCATATATTTTTTCTGCAAAACTTTTTGGTTTGCCACCTGATAGGGAGATTGGATTCTCTATAGACTTGGTTCCTAACACTCATCCCATATTCATACCTCTTTATTGTAAGACCTTGAATTTTCTAAACTCTAATTTATGCCATTTTAGTGAGTTTGTGATGAATTGCTTAGGTCTTTAGCCCAATTTTTATTTTATGAATTAAGTATTAAACATACATTTTGGTAGAGTTAGTAATATGTTTAAAATATATATATATATATATATATATATATATATATATATATTGTTTTGTTTGTAAAAAAAAAAAAAAGAGGAACCAACCTTTTAAGGATAGCCAACAACCTCCACTTCTCAGGTTACTCGTTTCATCTTTTTTCGATTCCTTCTCTCTCAAAGCAAAAACACATAAGTGTGGTGGTTGGTTAAGAAATAAAAAACTCAATTTATTTATCAGATTTATGCTTCCATTCAAGAAGTGTTAGAAAGGAATGTTGCTATCCTCTACAAGGTGGTGTTTGTGGCGGCTTTGGATTGTAAGTCTCTCTCTCTCTCTCTCCACGTGCTTGTGTAGTTGTTGTTGGTGTTTTGAAAAAAATAATCAATATTTGTTTGTTTTCTATGTGTTTGAGTTATGTAATGAGTTATTTTCAAATAAGTGAGTTTGAATTGAAGTTGAAAATTTAGAGTTGTTAAAGTTGTTAAAATATTCAAATTTTAACTAAGTTAAAGAGTTTGAGTAAAAAGTTAGATTGAAATTAAAATGTTCAGAGCGAAAAATGTTACTCTTTTAATTACTCTTGGAAAATATTCGTTTAGAGATAAAATTTTAGTGTTGTTTGGAAAATACTTGTTTCATTTAGTTTTAACTAAATAATGTAGATCATTTAGTTTTAAAAGTTGTGTGTGAAAAAAAAATTTGGAATTTTGTTGTGGTTGGATAAATTTTAGTTGAGAATAAATTGTTATAAATATTTATGTTTATTAAGTTAGCTTCTTGCGTCTCGTAAAGGAATCGAAACCGTTGACACCGAATTAGCGGTAGAGAGAACTTTGAAATATTAATGTTGTTGTGGTGATTAAAGAAACATGATTTTTCTTAGTTTATGTCTTTCAAAAAATAATTGTTAAGATTGATGAGTAATAATGTATACATGTGGTTATCAAATATTTGAACTTGTGTTTAAAGAAAATTAGTGAATTGTGGTTTCAAAGTTGTATATGTATACTTTCTATTTTTAGAAATGTTTGTATGATTTAATTAAAGTTTCAAGTTTATTAAGTAACGGTTAAAGTCTTGAGTTAGAAAGTCATTTTTTATTATAAAGATTCCAAGTTTCATGAATTATAATACAAACTTTGTTGAAAAATATAATTTTGAAACTAGAAAAATATTCATTGATATTTGTTTTGTGTGGTTATGTTGTTATGAGTTAAATACTTTGATAGAACTTTTAGTCTTCAAAAAATGTAGTGGATCAAACTTGTAGTTATTTAAAAAAAATGAGTTATAGTAAATTTGAGAAAAATTTGTGGTTTTGTGATTTTTTTTGAATAATTGTTAGTGAATTCACATAAAAAATAAAGGATATTAATTTCTAAAAATATGTTTTATATGTTGAAAGTTAATTGTGGTTAATAATACTATATATTAGTCTTTACTCGTTGTAAACTCTTTTAGTGAAATATACTCAAATGGGTTAGGAGTAAGAAAGGGTTTGTAAGGTAGTTAAAGTTTTAGAGATTAATTTGACTAAGTCAAACACTATTTGATTGAAGGTGTCGGCACAAGCGAGATTCTTCGTTGTGTTTGATTGTGGTAGTGATAACTGTTGAAAATTTTAGGGATCCTATATGTGTGATTGATGTGTGAATATGTGAGGATTAATATTGATGTGATTATGCATTATTGACTGATAATATGTGTTGCTACATGTTATGAATTTATTGATTAGAATATGTCTTGAGTGTACTCTATAAAAAAGCTTTAAAAAATTATTTATGTTTAATGAATATTAAAAGGGGAGTCTTTTAATAGTTGTGTTTACATGATTGATGGAGAAGAGTCATAGTATGCTCACACATTCATAGTTGGTGGTGACCGTGACGGGTCACAATGTTAGTGGTGACCGTGATGGACCACGGGATGGTTCTATGAGTTGATTGGTCCATTTTATCCTTACAAGAATTTTTTTGTCGTGTAGGGCTATGATAGACTACTGTCTAGTAAATCGTGTTGATATATGATAAGTGACACCTCGATAAGTAGTACTGGTCTATGAGAGGCGGTACATTTATGATTTACGCCCCTCGATGAAGATTTAGAAATCCTAAAATCATGTGTACTGATATATAAGCATTGCATTAGGGTCTCAAGGTGTAAAATTTACAACTGTACATAGCTTCTATTTATAGGTCACAAGTCATATAACCTACAAAGATCTTAAGAGTCTAATATAATGTGTCATTAACATATGAAATTAGAGAGCACTAATAATCATAGGAGTTATAGGTCAACTATGAAATATGAAAGTTTAGAAAAAAAAACACACATCCACAAGTAATCATAATACTGATGATTTTTTGTAGATTGTTAAGTAAGAAGTCACAAATTATCTTGTGAATTTATCACTTAATGCTAATATATATATTGTTTAATTTATTATCTTCCTTTGCTGTTGAAATTACTTCAAGATTAATCAACTAATTTGCATATTTACATGTCAAATAAGCAATTCACTAAATCAATTATACCATTTATTATTTGTCTTCTTAATTCAAAGTCTATGATTTGCATTTATCATTTGAAAGTTTCATGTAATCGTTCAAATAGTGCATAATTCGAAAAAGATTTCAAAAATATTTTCTCTATGTTTTAAAAATCATTGTATCTATTCACCTCTTCTAGATATGGCGCTATACCAACTAAAGTATGCTTCTTTCTTGAGGAGTTTGTAGAACGACAATGCATGTTAAGCAAATTTTTCTACGAATCTAGATAAGGTCGCCAACATTTCACTGAGCACTTTTAGAAAATTCCCCTGTACCCTAAATGTGCACTTTTCTATATTTAATCTCATATTGAATTTTGTGACTCCTTGAAAACTTCCTTTAATAGGAGAGTTTGATCCTTTTCTTCCTCCTATTTCACGATCATGTCGTCCATATATACTTCGATCATGTTCTCAATTTGGTCTTTGAAAACTTTATTAATCATTCAATAATAGATCGCTCTTGTGTTCATGAGTTTGAAAGGCATTATGCTATAGTAGTAGTATCCAAATTAGCAAAAACTTTTTGCACCAAATCCATAAGTGTACTAATTTGTCAAATAGTATATAAGATTATCGTATCTACATGGATTCATTTAACAATTATCAAATCAATCAAGATTTTATATTATTTAAACTAATCATTATGATCGATTCAAGGTAACAAAAAATGAAAGAATTAAAATGAGAATAACAACATAAATTTGAATTTAATGGAGGGAAGACCTATGATAATGGTTTCACTTGTAATTTGGATACCTTAAACCCCATATTTATATGAATCCTTATTTGTTCTTTCAATTATCAATCCCTCTTCTAAAACTATTAACAAGATTTGATCATTAAATGCAATATTCTTTTTTCTAAATTAATTCTTTGATTGATCATACAAAACATATAATTAAGAGAAATCATAAAGGATCAAGAGATTGAATGATTTAAAGATTAGTATCTATGATTCATCCTATAATAATCATAATCTCGAATATAGTATGGATCTACGTATCAATTAATTGTAGTTGGTCATTAATCAATTGATTGATTAAAACATGCAAAGGTTGATCATCTCAAATACAAAAATAAAACAAAAAGATAATTTAAGTGAAATAAATAATAAAAATTCAACTTGAAACTAGAAATACAACTAAGACATAATAAAAAGACATTTCAATTATAAGATTCACCAAAGAATCCTAGAACATAACTTAATTACTACATATAATAAATGAAATAAAAATATAATTAAGAGAGAAAAGATAAAACTCCAAAAAAATATGAATTTTATTTCAAAATTTGAACTCCAAAAATTTCAAAAACTCTTCTCTTTCAACTGTTTTAAGAATTTATTGAAGTCTAAATTTCAACCCCGTTTTAATTTGTTATATACCCTTTTCATATGATCCTCCTATTTTGTTGCCTCAGATAACAACTTCCCATTTTATATGTTGAGATGGTTAGCCTATTACTAGCTTTGCTCCACCATCAATATAAATTTGCAATAGGATTAGGCTTTGATGTGTTGTCAACTCTCATCCAATATATAGCATACTTATAACAAATATAAATATAATATAATTTAATATAATATAATCTAACATTTATCTTTTATATATATATATATATTCGTTTTTCATCTTTCCTCTTTAATTATACAGGAATTTTATATTTTATATATGTGGAGCTTTCATAATATTTCGAGACTTTGAATTTGGCCTTTTTGCAGAAGATTTTTTTAATTTGCAGTCTTTCATTTTTTCAAGATTAAATATGCAAATAGAAAAACAAATAAAAATAAGTTTAAATCAAAATCATAAAATAAAATAAAATAAAAGATATATACCATCTTAAAATTCTATAAGATTTAGATTTACTAATTCCTCACTATTTGTCCTCAAGCAAAGTCTGACTCTAAATATTTCATGTGAACGGCAAAAAGGGTTCAACTTATAAATGTAGTGATGGATGTAATTATAGATACAAATTATAATATATCTACATGAGATATATATCATGAATATATGTTTCTCAGTTCCCGAAAGATACAAAGGCAAAGGTAAGAATCTAAATGGAGAATAACTCTCGATAATTGATGATAAAGTTATATACATGTTGTATATTTTATGATTATATGATAAATTTTCAGGTTGATGAAATTTGGTTAATCTGCTTCCTATAATTGTTTCCTGTAGGAACAAAGAATATAGTTTGGTATGAGCAATATGCAAACTTTACTATTTCTCTAAAGATTCGCCTCTGAAGTCAATAGTGTGACAAATGAAAATTGATGTCACAACTATGCTTAGAGTAATATGGAAAAATGATATATAATTTCAATTTGCAGAAAAGATGCAAAACAATGTCCTATCAATTATGTATTTTTTCCAAGCGTGTGTAGAATATGTGAAGATACATTATTGTAAGTTATGCTAGTTTTGACAGCTGAACCAAATTCCTTTTATTAAATGTGACTATGGTGCTAAATAAAATACTTTCTGGATTCCTAATTTTTATTTCTCCAAAGTCAGAGAGCCTAACTTCTTGCATTACAAAAAGGAATTTAGGAATATGCATATTAGTCTGATAAACAATTAGCTAGCATCACAAAGTTCTGTTAGCAATATGCTAACTTGGCGACATATGATTCTAGGATACAATTACACGTGAAATACAGTAAAATATGTTGATACGAGAAATTTTTGAAATTTAGAATAGGCTGCTGCGACTTAGATAATTTAAACAAATTTTTTTATACAAATAAAGTTATATACATGTTGTGTATTTAAAAAAGAAAAAATAAGAAACATTGATCACATCATTAATATATAATTAAAATGATCCCAATTTACAAAAAATAATGCTTGTGGTCAAAACACAAATTTAGAGTTTTCTTAGAGAGTTTGCTTGTAAAAACACTCACAATGTAAAATCTAATATTAAAATTGGATTAAAAGATATGTTTGAACTTTTATAAAACCTATGTATGTATTTCATGCATATTTTGATATCCTCTCCCATTGAATTCAAGTCTCGCAGTATGACATTATATTTGTGACGTTTTATAACACCCCGACTATTACCGTTATCGAAGATGCGAACCCGGTACTTAGGGGATAAGTACTGCCTCCACACAGTCCCACTACCAATTGAGACATTTCATGATATTAGAAAAATTATTATGATACTCGTAAGATACATATCTTAAAAATATCGGCATTCGATACGTCACTCATGCCAATTCTTCCCTGTTTTTGGTGAAAACAACTTGTGTCAAAAGTATCTCCAATCAAATATACCCTATCAATAGCTAGGTTCATTGAATAATTTAAAATGCTAAGAAGAATACCGATACAAAGGTATGTGTTGTCCCAATTATAATTTGAATAGCATGATGTGTAATGTTTGACATGACATAAGTGTATATGTTTGAAGTTAGACCAATTGTGCATATGCATGCGTCTTCGATCAACTAGAATACATTTCTATTATGATTCAAGATTAGGGAGTTGCTACCCCTAGAACCATGAACCATTTTCAACAAAATACAATTCAATTATCAGTAAACTTAACATTTCAATATGAAACAAGATACGGTAACATTATAAATTATATTCTAATAGAAACCTCTTATATTTTTCATTGTTATAATGTAGTAAAGCAATACACTAAAACTAGATACCTTAAACAGATAATTCTATTAGGAAATCTTCATGAACTACTAATATCAGAAATTTCTATAATGCAACAGCTAGAACACTTTGGTAAGGACAATATCTCCTCTTTAACTCTTTTCTTGTTAATATCTGTATATCGCAACCAAAAAGCAAGATATATGGTCATCTTCTCCATGATTGCTGCATTTTCCATCACAAATTTTACTAGAGAAAGATCATGCTCGTTTGCATTAAAACCTTTAAACTGAAACACTTTGAAGCTTGACAAAAGGCATTTAGGCACCATTGCAGAAGTTAAGACATCTTCATTTAAATCTGATACTCCCTGAAATTTTGGTGAATCGTGAGTTATCTAGCATTTAAATTATTTTATAATATATACATATAATAAACATATAATTTGAGTAACACTTTGAATTTCTTTGAACAAAAGGCAAGAGTACCTAAACTTACATTAAGTAAAACAAGAGTATGAAGAATTGGTGAATTGTGGAGTAACTGCAATAAACCTTCACCAGTGACCTCATTTAGATGCAGATATGTCAACCTTTTAAAGGTAGGTAGATTGGTAAAAATATCATTAGCATGCCTTAAAACCTGTAGGACAAGGACAAACTTATTTAAATTGAGTTTCTTTTTCAATTTGCATTCTAGATGGAAAATAGGAAGGTGAAAATAAGTTAGTTTTTTAGATTATATGAACCAAATTAGTAAAACATCCAATATTAAAGTTTATATCTCTAGATTATATCAACCTTTGTAGCTAAGGAATGAGCTTAACATAAGTCAATGTGTTGTCCTAGAGAATTAGACAAAACAGAAGTGATTAAGGTTTTAAATTGCAGTTGCGTTGCGATTCTTGATATTGCAAATAGTTACAATCAAGTTCCATTAATGTAGCCTTAGTCGCAATCACCTTAAAGCAAAGATACATAAAAAATCTTGATGTAGCAGCACCAATCGCAATTGTGTACCTTATTTTAAAACCTTTAATTGAGTACATTAGTCATGAATACATGATTTTCAAACTTGATCTAATATCCATTCAATTAAATTAGTATATATTTTACAGGTTTACACCTGCATCCAAGAGTAGTAAAAGCATTTTGAAAACACACATAGCTTGATTATCACAAAACAAGTTTTTGTTATTCAATACTATTATCATTCATGTAGCATGAAAGCCAATCATACCTTGTAAAACAATAATTTCAGTCGTTCCACTTCACAGATTTGTCTAAGAAGCATATGTGTTTGAAACCCAACTTTTTTTATTCTGTCCTTTTTGTCTTCATCAATAACAAGCACAACAGAAGCATTATGAACCGATGACAAATCATTTAGAACGATGTCTTGTTCGAGATCACCCTCATAATAGAAATCGGTTAGTTGCAGACTATTAACCTTGATGGAACCTTTACATGATCCATTTGAATGATGGTTCCATATTGTTAAGGAAAACCTCTCAAGAAGAGGTACATGTAAACTAATGTTGTGCATAGTTGACCACTCACACCCTCTAGCTTCAAACACTTTGAGAACTGGGAAACTAAGAGTTATATCTTTTGAATAATTTGAGGAATCACTCACTAACTTAATCCCATAAATGTTAATGTTTTGAAGATTTGGAAGACAAACAGATGCAGGAAAACTAAGATTACATCTCCCTTGAAGAACCAATTCTACTAGAGAATTGCAGCTAAAGAGTGAATTTGAAGAAAGGAAAACTTTATCCACATACTGAATATGAAGCTTCTGAACTCTTCGTTCCAAGATAAAAGAGATCCATGCATTTATCAGGGACGCGTCATATTGATAACAAGTTAAGAAAAGAGAGAAACTTTTTATGCTTGAATTAGTAAAGTGAAGAAACACTTTTTCTACAAAATTTGCAAACTGATCTTTTTCCATCTTCTTCTCAGAATAAATCAAATTATCATCAAACTGTAGACTGGTTATCCATGTCCAAACATCAATCCACCTTCTTGATAAGACACTCGTGCGAACCGCCTCTGTGATTGGAAGGAAAGATAGGATGTGACCAAGAATGCTCTCATGTAATGTGCTAATCACATCTCTTTCTCCAACTGCTTTTTTCCCTTCTGGAATTTGTTTTTCTGTACCATCCACATTTGCATCATTTGAATCCATGATTACCTACAAAACCACCTGGTACATGAGAAAGGACAATGTTAATGAAGCAAATCTAGTGTATCATATATGATCATAACTTCAACCGTGCATTGCTGAGAGCAAAGTTGTTTAAATCCAGTGTTTAAGCAAACTCGTTTTGTCTATGTGAAATCGACTTGTAATCTTAATTCCTAGACTCGTACGAGTTTTCTTCATAGCAGAATGATATTAAAAATAATATATATATGACATATACATAATTATATATTTATATAATACAATAAATGCATCAATAACTCAAAATTCCTAACATAATTATAAAGAAAAAAACTAACATGAACAAAATTGTTAGAACTTAAACAATAAGTGTTGAAATTCAGAGGTGTTGTTTGAATTGAAAAAAAGAAGTCCTACGTATCCCCAACACGTGCGACGTCTGTCTGGGTGAGTCGAGTCTTGGGTTATGTAGTGTATTATTTTTTTAAATCTTAAAAAAATTTATGACAGTTTTTTTTTTATGTTGACCGCGTCCTCCTTTTGGTTCCACTTCTTCTCGTGAGTTTTTTGTGGATTCATCTTCAAAATTTATTAATTGGCCTTAACAACCATAGATAGAGTGTAATTGTAGTGTTTTATCGGGGACTTTGTGGGTTGACAATCTATCTTACACATTTTTGGACTGTGACGCGAAATATGATCTAACAGGAGACTCAACTCAATATTATATTTTGTTTCAAAACAATTTTTCGAAACTCAAAGAAGAAAATAAACTAAATGTGAAAACTAAGATAGAAATAAAAAACTGATAAAAATTATGTGAGTTTACCCAAGTTTTACCGAGTTTGTTGAAAGTCCAGCCAAATAAATTTAGGTTCATTTTCGAATTTGCAAACATTCGAGTTTACAGTCAAATCAACTCGAACGTTTCACAAGTTAACTTACCATTTTAACGACCCTGGGTGAGAGTCCCACATCTAATAATTACATAATTACATGACCTGAACAATGATTATAAGTGGGGAGCAACCCTTACTATTAGAGTTAGTTGGAGATTGTTAAAGTTAGTTAGGATATTACAATAAGTGTAGGACATTATATTGTAATCCGCAGTAAGGTAAAGCATCAAAGATGACCAATGCAAGTTATTTAGATTTGCAAACTCACCAATTAGATTCACTATGGGTTATAATAAGAATGAGTTAGACATAGAATGCGTGAGAAAAAGAAAATATAACTTAGTAATAAGAATGAGAATACCTTAACAATGTGATTTGGAGAAATGAATAAAGAAAATTCACTCTTCTTGGCGAGAAGCTTATGAAACAGAGTTTTTGAGTTCGCTTTTTAACAAGAAAAAGGCAACGTGGTCCCCATGGTTCCCCACACTTCCCATATTCTCCCTCAATTATTTTTTAATTGTTCCCTTTAAAGGAAAATTTTGTTCTTATTTAAGTATAATTTTCAAAGTTCATATATCATTAATTGATTTTTTAATAATATTTTTAATTGTTTATCGGAGAAAGAAAAATATATGATAGAGATGCGATGAATGATTAAGATTTTATGGAAAAAAAATAAATGTTAACATCAAAAATAATATATTTTATCAATTGTCTTAATATGCATAAATAGAAGAAAGAAAAAATTAGAAACGAACAAACGGAGAATATTGTATTATAGTAGTATATTGTATTATATTATATATTATTTCATATGTCTTGAAACATAAGTAAAAATCAAAGGTTGTATATTTTCAACATTTAATTTGATATTGATTACTTGTTTAATTGTATTCTATAATTAAAAATATATACTTTTCTACCTAATTATTATATTTTCATAACTACAAATACAAAAACAAAAATAATATATATATATATATATATATAT
>JBBPBS010001045.1:4001919-4022423 GCA_037974835.1 Cicer judaicum | reverse complement strand
TTTCTCATGCTCACAATTAAAATATCATACTAATAAAACAAATAAATTTATACTACGCTACAATATAATTTAATATTAATATTTTTTTAAATTAAAAAATATTAAATAGTCAATCATATTTTTGGGTTTGTATTTTACATTTTATTTCATCAAATAAATACAAATACTATTATGTGTTGAAAAATACATTAACAATCACATTACAATGAGTCAAACAATTGTTCTATATAATAAATTATCATAGGAATTTTAAAAAATATTTTAAAAATTAAATTAGATGATTGTGATAAACATAATTTTCTATTATTTTAATTTTCCTAATCATATTCAATTATTATAAATCAATAAAATAATATTATAAGATAATTATATTTATAATACATAAAATATTACTTACAAAATTTATAAAATTAATTAATATCCGTGCAATGCAAGGGTCATAATCTAGTATTTCGTTAATTCGAAATTGCTTGTGTATTGTAAAGACATGAAAACAATTTAATTTATCGAGCATTTTATTGAAAATGTGATGGAGATATCGATCTGCTAAAAACACTCAAATTATTGATTGAATAATCCATAGAAATGTTAACAAATGTTTAGATAAGTGTTAATAATTCAGATATAAATTTTTTATTTGAATGTGTATTGAAAATTATAAATATTAAAAAGAAAAACTAAATTTTTAAAAATTAAATACATAATTTTCAATATATATTTAAAATAAAGTATTTATATTTGGATTATTAAATCTCCTTACAACATTGTTAATTTTTTTCTTTGTTTTTTACAACTTAAAATTTATATTTGTAAATTTCTTAAAAGTGTATTTAAAATATTTTTTAGGAAGATTCTTTAATCTAAACAATACGGTGGAGAGTTTTATTGTTTACAATATTTATTTTTATTCCGTTTGTCTTTTGCTGGCTGCTCTCTTTCATATTGTTTATATCAAACAAGCCATAAACAGATAAAAGAATCTCAAAAGTTATATTTATTGTAACTTATTTAAAGAGTTGTATAATTGTTGTCATGAGAATATTACTAATAATATATTCTTTAAAATATATATTTTTTATTTATTCTCTTTTATTGATTAAAATTCATATAAATTCCATCATATTTAGATATAACTCACATAATTTTGTGGGATTTGTGTGACTTTCAACTAATAGAAGAGAGTGTGTTATAATATGTGTGATTGAGAGTGTGTTGCTAGCACTCATTTTGTCATGAACTATTGAGATTTAATCTTGCATCAGTTTGTAAGTTAAGTGTTCAATCTATTGCGGTCTAAGATTTTGAGTGTTTCTCAAATTCAATAGAGTGACCATTAAAGTGTTGAGACAAAATCTCTCAAATGATTTTAATGATAACAAAATTGCTTAAGAGATTATGATTGTGGTTAATGACTAACATGTGTTTTTGAGTGTATTCATACAAGAAAATAGATTGTTAATCATTAAGGCAAAAGGAAGTAAAATATGATTCAAATCTGAGGATGGAAATTGCTGCAAAATTGAGGATGGAAATTGCTGCAAACGTGACGATGGAAATTGCTAACCGTAAGGATGGTCTGCAAATTAAAAAAAATTCAGATCTGCACAATCTGAGCCCTCACCAGAACAAATGTGTTTATTCAAATGCATAACAATGTCAAACATAAATAAATAAAGCATTTAAAATCAAAAGTCAAAAGGTCAAAGGAAAAAGATGAATATAGCTAGATCTAGAATGTAGAGGATGGCAAACTAGGCTGAGGATAGGCAGCAAAGTTGAAAGCAACTCTTCAAGCATGTGCAAAGGCTAAAATCAGACTATTTATTGTGCTTGCATGAATATATACATAAAGAAGTCAAGTTAAAGAAAGGAAACTTGAAACAAGCCAAAAATGGAAGATCACATGTGAAGGCTAATTAAGAGGGTGGTTTTCTCTATCTTGTCAACATCACCTCAAAAGGTGAAATCAACCTATACCTTAAAGTTTTCGAAAAATGCAGCTCACATGGTCAAATAAACAACTATGCATTTCTGATAAAAGAGAATTGACAAAGACTTGTCAAGATCAAGTTACAAGAAAGGCGAGGATGGCAATAATGGCAGTTCCGTAATTATGATAAAAAAACTTGGAATGTTTGAAATAAGCTCCAACGGTCATCAAATAGCTTGGATCTCTATAAAATGCAAACAAGCTCTCCATTTGATACACACAACACACTTGCATAAAAAGATC
This sequence comes from Cicer judaicum, assembly GCA_037974835.1. NCBI lineage: Eukaryota > Viridiplantae > Streptophyta > Magnoliopsida > Fabales > Fabaceae > Cicer > Cicer judaicum. Next base: position 4,020,190 of record JBBPBS010001045.1, on the reverse strand, counting down.
AAGCATCTTAAAGCTATCAAGAGCAAAAACACCCTCACTTCATACTTTCTTTGATCCTACATTATATCTTTGTAAATCCTTTGAGAAAGTATTTAGTATCAATCACTCTTATATCACTTTGTAATTTCCTTGTGAGTTACACTTGGAAATATTTGAAAATTGATTGTAAGCTTGGTGAAGCTAAAGAATACACGGTTTGTAATCATCCTCGGTGTGAGGATTGATCTGTTTGAAAGTTAGTGAAATCTCACAAGGGTGTGAGGACTGGACGTAGCCATCTTTGGGTGAACCAGTATAAAATTGTGTGTGTGTCTCTCTTATTCTACTCCTACTCTTTTGCTCAACTTAGATCTAACGATTTAAAAAATCCCATCCTTGAGCTAGCCATCATCAGCGAGAAGATAGTTTTTAAAACACTTAGAAACTATTTTTAACAGCAAAATCCCTATTCAACCTCCCTTCTAGTGATATTTAGCTAAATCATAAAGTTTATTTCAAGGGAAAATATTGGAAAATCCTTATAAAAAAATGGTCTTTGAAATCAAATTTTGAGTTCGAGATTCGATTATGCATAGAGAAGATATTAACACTCTACGACATTCGTTAAAAAATAGTTACTTATAATTAATTATGCAAAAATAATATTATCTTAAATATTCGATATCAATTATTTTTAAAATAAATGTGTGTTTAAAAAAGATAAGGAAAAAAAAAGATTTTTTTATTAATGTGCTTGACAAGAGTGTGATCTTGCTCGTACGTATCTCATGGTGCAATGGAGAAATCAAAGCTGCGTAATTCTTGGGTAGAAAATGCGGATGTGTTGATATATTATTTTTAAGGAAATTGTATTTTGTTGTTGATAAAAATAGTTATTTTGATGGAAAAGAAAAAGAAAGAGTTTGTGTGATTTGAATAATTATTTTAAAAAAATGAGTTTTAAGATTATCAAGTTGTACAACTCATGTCTCAAAAATTCAAGGAGTAAAAAGATGTCTCATCTAGTTAATTCGTTTAAGAATATCTTTTTTATTATTTATTATTTTAAACTTGAGTTTTAAAGCCACCAAATGGTACAACTTGTGCTTTAACAACTCAAGATTATGTCACACTTAATTAATCTAATATTTATTTATTGTGAATATTTTTGTTTTATTTTAAAAAGTAAACAAATACATAGAGAGAGAAATAAGTTTCATTGTTAAGAGAAAGAGAGATGGAGAGAGAACAAACACCCAAAAAACGACCACAAAAGGGGAGTTGCCCGCGATGGTGGTTTGTCAAAGGTCGAAGTTAGCAGTGGTGGTTCGCTAGAGGTCAAAGTTGACAGAGGTAGTTGTGTGGACACTCTGACCGTAGTGTTCGTGGTGGTGGTTTGTGGAGGTTGATTTGATGATGGTTTCCTAAGGGATTTGCAAAGGATGGTGAATATGGTGATGTGTGGTTCATGCTCTCTCTAACTCTACATTTTAAGAAAATGGTGATTTTCTTTGTTGATTTTAGATGCAAAGAAGAACTGTATTTCCTCTATTCTAATTTTTTTAGGAAACTAAAACTCACCTTGATTTGATTTTTTGTTCTCAATTTATAGACTACAAGGATGGATGGTTGTGTCCATGAAATAAATTAAGTTTCAGTTTTTTCTATTGTTTTGCATAAATTATAGAGTGACAAGTGAAGATAAGACTTCTACTTTTTGGTGGAGTGCAAAATTGGTGAAGATGAGACTTCTACTTTTAGATAGAGTGCAAAGTTGATGAAGATTCAAAATGTATGAAGCATGGAAACTTAAAATATGGAGGAGGGAGGTTTGTACTATTTTTTTCAAAAATATTATTTTTATTTGTTTGTTAATTATCGTTACTTTTTATTTTTTATTTTTATGATTTAAATTAGACACTTTGTTAAAACATTAATAACAATGTGAGTTCAATTATTAGAATAGATTTGTGAATTTAATTTTGACTTTTTTTGAAATTTTTTTAATACAATAAAATGTAATGACATTATTATGACTTGTTATTATTTGAATTTTTTAGATAGTCGGACAAAATTTGAGTACTACACAATCTTAACAAAGATTAAATGAAAATATAATAAATTATATCAATGTCATTATTTTAAAAAAATTTACGAATGTTTCCAAGTATAAAATAATAATTTTATTAAGTGCAAATATATTATTAAATTAAATGAATATTTTAAAAAAATAATATTATAATAGATAGATATTAACACTTGTGATAAGAAATTTTAATAATAAGATATTATTATAACTATTGCTGTGTTTATAAGATAAAAATCAAAATTGTATTAAATCCTCTGCGCATCTCTATTCTCTCTATTAATTTGCTTTCTCGATTTTCTCTTTCTTTAGGTTATAGTTTTGAGGTATCGATAGTTTTTTACTTGAATTGTAAATTGGTGTTGAAGTTTGTTTTTATTAGGGTGTTGAAATTTGAACAAGAATAGTTGAACTATGCCCTTCCGGTCCAATAATGGAAGGACATTTTGTTTTGCCTAATTTGTATATATAAACAATCTTGTATAATTTAGAGAACAAGTTTAAATTCACGTTTACAAATGTACGTTTTGAGTAAATTCTATTTTATGAGCGTACTTTTAGTTAAAAATTAAATCTTTTCTAATGTAATTAATGTTTGAATATTTTTTTCTTAAAAATCATGTTCAATTTATGTTTGAATCCTCTTAAAAAGTTATTTTACGAAATTAAATTTACTTAAATTATAATAAAATGTACTTTTAAATGTTTATTTATTAAAAAAAAAAATTGTTATAATATAATATGAATTTTACTGTTGGTGGATTATAAAGTTAGTAACAAAATAAGTAACAAGGTTTAATATTGATACATATTAAATATTCTTTTTGGCTAAATTTAAATTTGAAACAAAATAAAACTCTCTATTTTATTATGACTTTTATTTTTACAATTTTTATTATTGATAAACTCTTTTTATGATTATTATAAAAATAAAAAGTCAAATTTTAAAAAAAATTTATGGATTAACTTATAGAACAAATATATCAATTTATTAAATATGCAACGAGTATGTATAAAAATATAACAAAAATAGGTTAGCAAAAGACAACCCATAGTTAGTCTACTCGTTAAATAGATATTGTTAACAATGAAATTAGGGAGAAGAGAAACAACCACTCTAGAGTTTCATAACATAGAATGAACCAAACTTGAGTTAATAGGGTTACAATGAGTATATATACAAAATAATAGAAATGTCTAAAATACCCTTACTACTAATATATAATAACATTAGCTAACATCTCCCCTCAAACTCACGATGCATTATTATGGAGCATCAAAAGTTTTGTCAACTAAAAAATGGAAACGTTTAATGGAATGCATATTTGTGAACAAATCAACAATCTGTAAAGAAGAAGAGACAAACGGTAGAGTAATGGTTCCATGCTGAAGATGATGACAAGTAAGATGACAATCAATCTTAATGTGTTTGGTGCGATCATGAAAGACCGAGTTCTGATCAATTTGAATAGCACTCTTGCTATCGCAGTGCATCGGAGTTGGCTCGGAAAGAGAGATACCCGTATCAGATAAAATCCAACGCAACCAAATTATTTCAGTGGTAGTGGATTCCATAACACGATACTCAGCTTCTGTAGAGGAGCGAGATATAATGTCCTATTTCTTACTCTTCCAAGAAATAAGAGTGTCTCCAAGAAACATACAAAACCCTATGGTGGATTTATGATATGTGGTATCACCAGTCCAACCAACAACATGAACAACATAAGCAATGTCAAATCTAGTAATCGTAAGATACACTAAGCTGCCAACCAAAGTACGATACAAAGTGGAATCTGGTAAAGGAACATCATCCGAGGGAGCATATTTCACATTCAACTCAAGAGGAGTATCTGCTGCTCTAGTATCAGAAAGACGAGCCTGGTCAAAAATGTTGGCAATGTACTTGGATTGAGAAAGAAGGTAGCCTTTAGGAGAGTAGGCAACTTCAATCCCCAAGAAATAGCGAAGAGTTCCCAAGTCCTTTATCTTAAACTGTTTGGCTAACTGCAATTTCAACTCATTGATTCCACTAACATCATCACCTGTAATAATCATATTATCGACATATAGAGAAAGTATAATGCGACCATAAGTGTTGGACCTTATAAACAATGCATAATCATGTTCACTAGAGTGGAAACCAAGAGAGGTGATCATAATAGAGAATTTCTCAAACCAAGCTCGAGGAGCCAGTTTAAGACCATATAGAGCCTTTTTTAACTTACATACTTCCCTTTGATTATGAGAAACTCCTTGTGGATGGACCATATAGACTTCTTCATGAAGCTCAACATTTAAAAAAGCATTTTTGACATGCATTTGGGAAATATGCCATTGACGAATAGATGTAACTGCAATAAGAGTACGAATAGTGGTCATCTTGGCTACAAGCGCAAAATTTTCTTCATAATTCATATCATATTGTTGAGAGAAACCCTTAGCAACAAAATGTGCTTTGTAGCACTCAACTGATCCATCAGACTTAGTTTTGATCTTGTATACCCAACGAGACCCAACATCACGTTTTCCAGGAGGAAGACGTACTAATTCCCAAGTGTTGGTTTTGTGCAATGCAGATAGTTCTTCTTCCATAGCTTGCTGCCAAAAAGGATCAAGAACAACCTCTTTATAGGAAGAGGGCTCATGCAAATTGTGAATAGAGGTTAAGAAAGAAACAAACGAAGCTGAGTATGTGGAATAGACAAAATCCGGTAACTGAGTAGACTTAAGTTGACGAGAGGGGTAACGAGGAGGATCAACAATCGTAAGAGGTGGTTGGACAACCGAGGGGACAAGAGGGATGTCCTCATGTGGAGTATTAGTATTTGTCCTGCAATTCTCAACATTACAATCACTAGAAGCATTATCATTAGGACCAAACATATCAATATGGGTTAGTTCAGAACTCTTAGTAATCTGAGAATCAGAGGAAATAAAGTAAAAATGGATGTGCTCAAGAAAAACAACATTACGAGATACATAAAGTTTTCTTGCATGAGGATCATAACAACGATAACCCTTTTGACTATCCCTATAACCAAAAAGCACACACATGGCTGAACGAGAGGACAACTTACTGCGCTCTACTTAAGGGCAAAGAACAAAACAAGTAGAACCAAATTTTTTCGAAGAATAGTAATCAGGGGTAGAAGCATACAATTTTTCAAAGGGAGATAAACCTGATATGATAGAGGATGTAATTCTATTAATAGCATGAACAACAGTAAGAACTGCTTCTCCCCAAAACTCACTAGGAACTGAAGCGGACAACAAAAGCAAACGAGCAGTCTCTATAATATGACAGTGTTTCCTGTCAGCAACTCCATTTTGTTGAGGAGTGTCAGTACAAGATATTAGGTGGATGGTGCCATCATAAGCAAGTAATTCAGAAAATTTATTAGAGGTATATTCACCACCTAAATCACAACGAAAACACTTTATAACATAATTAGGTTGAGTTTTGACCATTGCACGAAACATATGATAAATGTCAAAAAATTCAAATCAACTTTTCAAAAGATAAACCCAACAATAACGGGTGTAATCATCAATAAATAAAACATAATATCTAGATCCACCTTTGGTGAGAACTGGTGATTGTAACACCCGAAATTTGATAATAAACTATTTTATTAATTAAATAGGATTTTAAATAATTAATTTGATGTTAAAATTATTTTAGAATATATGTTGATAAATTTTGTGAGTAAATTTTGTTATATGAATGCTTTCTATGATGTGTTGGTTTGATAGATATTATATTTAATGAGCAATATAAATAATAAATATTTTATTTTATTATTTTGTATATTTTTCTAAAAAAAATAGCATTTAAGTGTAATATATATTTTAAAGAAAAAGATTTTATGCGATTTTACGTGTATATACATGTACCCAATTAATATAATACTTTTATGGGCGCTTGACTTATGTTAAGTATGTAGATAGTTATATTTCAATTATTTATAACTATTTTCTATTGTTAGCTATTTTTTTTAAATAATTATCTTGATATAGAATTGATATTGTGTTTGATTTCGTTTATTTTTAAATACTTGTTATGGTATTTGATTTTATATATATTTATTATGATTTAGTATTTAATATAAAATATTGATGTTATATTTATTTATTTTATAATTTTGACTATTTTCTAATATGATGGTATTATTATAATGTGAGTATTTTGAGAAATAAGTATAATTGTAGAGATTATTTTGAATGTGAGAGTTTTGATTATTAGTAATATGTTTTTTTTTATTGATTATTTTAATTACTCTAATTTATAAAATATTAGTAATGTTTGGAAAACTAAATGGTGTTTGGAGGAATATTAAAAAGGAGATTAAATAATTATTAGTTTTATTTTAACAAACTAAAAATAATAATAGTAAAATATAAATAAAGAGACCAATGGGGTTGACTCTATGAACCCTAATTGTTAATAATATAAAATAAACAAAAGAAGGGAAGGGAGTTGGAAGGGCGTAGAACCAAAGAGTAAACACAATAACAACCTATCGTTTGACACTGGAGAGCCATAACTGTCCCAGAAAAGTTTCTCTGTTTTCGTCCAAATTTCAAAATCCTTATTTTGCACCGTTCTCTTTCACCGTAAGTCCGATTTGAGTGAAACCAACGCCAAAACGACCGTGTGAAAAGTGGCTATATTATCCACTGATTGAGTTTCTGATTTATGGTAATTTTCCTTGACCGAATTTCGAATTTAGTTTTTAGAGTATCTTCTCATAATTTATTTTTAACGTTTACCCATAAACTATCGTGTTAGATCGATTGAAGGACAAAGAGTCAATGAACAAAGGTTGTTTGCTCGTGGAATCGTATTCATGTGTGAAAGCTTCAAAATAAGGTAAGGGGTGAGAGAGCGTTTGAATTCATGAGTATAATATATTGTGAGATGAACGGGAAAACCGTATTTCCCAACGATTTATGCGGGGCTTGCTACGTACGACAGTAGCCCTTTGAGAGATAAATTGATTAATTTGAAATATGAGAATTGTGAGATTAAAATATGAAATAGAAATTTTTATAAGGAGTTGATTGATTTAATTTTCGATACTTGTGTGGTAGGTGATATTTGTTATTATTGTGATGTTGGATGTTGAATGAAATTATGTGTACATGTTTGCTTAGATGAAATTATGTGATGTGATAATAAAATATGGATGCATGGTTTGATATATGCTTACATGATGATAATGATGATTTTTGATTGATGACAGTGATGTTATAAAATTGTGATGAGTTTATACGATGATCATGATTATTTATGATTAATGATATTATAAAATTGTGATGAAAAGATTGAAGTACCCCATACTTGACGAGATAGTGATGATTCTTAAATATGGTGCTCTTAATGGAGTAGTCTAAGCTAACGGGGGGAGAAAATAAATATTGTGAATTGTGAAGTGAAGATTATTTTGTCATCATATAGGTAGGGCCTGACAAGCCTATTGATTATGGGGAAGTACAACTGAATGAGCCTGATCGTGGCGGTCTGCTGTCGAGCCTTAAGGCAAGATTGTTAGACCTTGGAGGTATTCCGGTGGGGAATTCCTAGCTGACTTGGAGGTAGCACTCCAAATGTCGGGAGCTACCATGCAACACACGTTTACCTCGACTGTCGCGTATATGTGTCTCGGGTTGAGTTGAGGGGATCTATGAGGACAGGGCCAATTTGAATTGTCCGTCCACCGGGATGGTGGCATAGTATCATGGCCTCGTAACCAAGTACTTCAGAGTTAGAATGGTACCACATTGTGAAGTAGAGTCTAAGCTCATGCATAGTATTGCATTTCCTTGTGATTGTTTTGTTGTGATTGATGTGTTTCAAAGGTAATATTAATTAGGTGATTTGATGCATATTATAATGAGATGATTATTTTACTTGGGTGACTTTGATGTTATAGTATGATACTATTTAATTAAATATTTTGATATATTGTAAAGTGATTATGATACGGTTCTATTATGATTGTTTGCGTGTTCTTCTTACTCATATTATACTATTAACATGATTTCAAAACTCACCTCCTTCGTTGTTTGTGTTTGACTGGTTGGGCCCTGCGTTTGCGAAATCGCAGTTATTACAGGTTAATGAGTCTTGAAATTCAAGTTTGGGAGGAACCCCGCTCTGATAGGTGATACTGGGAATAAGGGTTTTAACTTGTATTTTATTTATTTAATTTGAATTGAATTTTTGTATGAAAACCTTAGAAGTACTAGTAAGTTTTTAGAATTAAATCAAGTAATTATACTTAAATCAAGCTTATCGAGATTGTACTATTTTAATTGACAAAATAAGTTTAAAGTGTTTTTAATTTTTATTTTTGAGAAATGTGATATCCTAAATTAGATATGAAATTTTTATTCTCTTTAACAAATTTCTTTATCCGCTGCAAGTTTTCTTTAAATAATTTAGTATATATTATTGCAAATGTTATTTTGGGATTTAGGTGTCACAGTGATGGACCTCAAACATCAGAGTGAACTAAATCAAAAGGCGCATATGAAACGAAATCACTTTTACTAAACAATAAAGTTGGAAATTTAGCAAGTTTACAATCACAACAATCTGAGATATCACAAGTTTGTAACTTTCCTATGGCTCCAATAGAAGCCAAATATTTTAATCTACAAGTAGAAACATGTCCAAGGTGAGAATACCATAAATAAAAACTATAAGATAAGGAATTCAAGCGAAAACTAGATAATAAGTCACCAGTAGTTGTAGAGACTGCAGTATATGGGAGTCGTAGGTCATCCAAAACATAAAGTCCCCCATGTTGATGTCCTATCCTAATCAGCCACTCGGAATGTGGATCCTGCACACAACAAGAAGTGGAAGAAAACATAACCGAAATTACGTATTTGACTAACAAAAGCAAGACTCAAAGTAAGATTAGGAATATAATAAACATCAGAAAGAGACATGTTAGGTGTGGAGACAGAACCAATGGTTGCTAGTGGCATACGAGAGCCATCAACAGTCATAACCGACACAGACGAGGCATGTTTCACAAATGCAAAAGATTTATCAACGTATGTCATATGATGAGATGCTCCCGAATCAAGAATCCTTATGGAAGGAGATATACCTGACATACTAAAGGAGTTCAAACCTTTAGAAGAGGTGGTAGATATGGCATGTGATTGAGTGGCAAGAAGTTTTTGAAGTTGTTCTGCAATATCAGATATTTGGGAAGCAGTCTCACATGATATACAAAACCAGAACTAGAGCCAATGGTAGGAGGAGCAGAAGCAACAACATTGGACGATAGTCACCTAAAATTCTTCTTATGTGCTCTCTCTAATTTCGGACAATGTGTTTTCCAATGACCTTTTCCTTTGCAAAATGCACATTCCTCATTACCAAGGCCAAGCCTCCCTTGAGATTTTCCTTTCTGAACAGAAGCAACAAAAACAGATGGAGGAGTTGAGAGAATTCGCTTATCTGACACACCAAAATCATCCTTAAGTCTGATTTCTTCTGCCAACAATTCACTAACTACTGATTCAACATTAGGAAGGAGGAAAGATGCAAAATATCCCCACAGAGTCCATCAAAATCATCATGAAGAGCCATAAAAAATTAAACCAGACATTGCTTATCTCTTTGATCAATGTTTATTTTGAAAACTTTCAACTCAGGTGATTCCATAAGAGCCAATTGATTCCACATATTAGTCATTGCCGACTAGAATTCTTGAATGGTCATTATGTTCTGCTTAAGGGCTCTAATATCACTTTCCAACTGATAACATTTTGTAAAGTTAGACTGGACATACAAACATTTCAAGGGATCCCAAATCTCTTTAATAGTATCATGCTAGTTGCACTCCTATTGACAACTCAACATAATTATTAATCCAAGTAATAATTTTTGAATTACTAACATTTCATGTTTTCAGATCTTTTGCATATTGGGTTTCATCCTTTTTATCTATAGGTTTAACAAAAGTTCCATCAACAAAACCCCACATTTCTTTTCCTATCAAATGTTTTTTCATCACATAACTCTAATAAGAGTATTTTTATCTATTGAAGTGAACACTAACAACTTGAAGAGAATCATCCTTAACACCAACCATAACAAATAATGATAGGAAAATACGACGAACACTATCACTGAGACAAAATAAATTAGGGATAATCTGGGTCATTGCGAGCCCAATTTCTGCCCACCAAAATTCGTTTCGCCAATCCGATTTTTGAAGACGAAGGCCTGAATGTTGCGAACCTGCTGTCCAAAAATCAGCCCGATCCAACGGTTAACGAATGCGTAATTGATGTTTTTCTGAGACTGATTTAACAAAATCGGGAATATGGTTACTCTTCTTTTTTCATGATGGAAGTAAAAAAAATAGAGAAAGCATAACAAATTAATAAAGAAAATAAAATATAAATCTTATAGTCTTGATCGTTGTTGCCGCCGCCAGATGGATTTCCAACTACACTAGTTGTCACACATCATTTTTTTGTTAACCATCTTTGTCACTTTGTTGATGAATAATTAAATAAATAATAGTTTTTATACATTTTAGTATAAGATAACCGTTTTAACGGTAATACCTTTTCTATTCATAATAAATTTCTGAATATGAAGTTTTAGTTTAAAATCTTATTTTAGGTTTTATCTAATTTTTCTTTTCTTTTGATTTTAAAAACATTGCATATTAACTTCAATTTCTCTACGGTAAATTGTAGTCAATTTCATTTTCATACATTCACTTTTTATTTACATTCTCATAACATTTTCATTTAAAAAAAATATAGAAAATTAAAAAAGGTATTATGACAATCTTATTGGACATGTTCTCAATCTAAAATCATCGATGAATTGAGGCTGACAAAAATAAGAGAAGATGTGAATTAACTCAAAGGTCTAATAACAAGAACTTAGAAGTCCTATAAATACTCGAGATTTGATTGGGGATAAATTCTTCAACAGAGGATGGAACACCATATGATGCTCCTCTTTGTTCGTCGGACTTCGGTCCACATATACAAACTAATCATTAAGAAGAAATTGCACTATTGCCACCTTATGGTTTACCTCCAAGTTTTACCCCACCTAAAGCCACTAATCCACCAATTGTGGGTACAAACCAACAGAATGCGATTTCTCCCCAAAATTTGGGCAATAGCACTAGTGATATTCCTCAAGTTCAACACTCACCCCTACTATTTTGCCGCATGCAAATCATTTAGAAGTTGCATTGGTGATGTTGAACTTACATCACAGTTGTCACCAACCTGTTTCTCCTATGTTTGTTAGAGAATCATCAATCTAAAGAAAAATGTCAAGCCTTAGAAGAACATTTGAGAGCTTTTGTAGAAAAAAACAATTATTGTTTCGAAGCTTCGTACTTGTGCCTTGTTTCTAATGTAGTAATTCCCCCAAAATTAAAGTTTCCATAATTTTATAAATAAAAGGGAGCTCTATGTCCAAAATATCACATCATAATGTATTACGAAAAAAATGGATTTTTGGGTTCATGAATAGAAATTGTTAATTCATTTTTTCCATGACAATTTAACAAATACCTCTCTGAGTTGGTACATGCACCTTGAACAAACCCATATTTATTCTTGGAAAGATCTGGCAGATGCACCTTGAAACAATACAACTACAATCTTGATGTGGCACTTGATAGGATGGAACTGCAAAATATGATAAAGCGACACCATTAAGCTTTATTAGAATATGCCAAATGAGAGAGAGGGTTAGCTTTACTATGTACATAAGCACTCTTTATTTACTATTTTATGACTAAATGATACAGAGAGTTTGAAGTTTGTACCATGGGTATTATACCCACCTTCGAATCATGAAAATATTGAAAGTATATTTTTACATTGATCATACATGAGCTCATAAAATTCTACCCATTTTTGAATCAAACATGAGCTCATAAAATTTGTCGACATTGATCATCAACGAGAATATATTTTTACAAAACCCCTTGTTGAGGACAGGTTCAAATACGCTTGGAGTTAGGGGGAGCTTTGTGAGTTATGCTCTATTTTTTGTTATTAAATTGTACATAAAAACAGATGTTTTGCCATCATCAAAAAAAGAGAAATTGTTAGAATCAAGATGGTTTGAAGAACAATTCCTAATCTTGTTTTTATAATAACAATATGTATTTTGTGGGAACAATTTAATGCACTAATGTTTTAATTAGGTGTGCAGTTTCTAGATCAATTGTTTGTGTAGGAAATTATGTTATATCCTCTTATTATTAGACTATAGAAAGGAACGCCAAGACCTGACTTCTAGTTTATTTAAAATAATTTCCTCTTGGAGGAATGTCATCTTATGGTTCGAGTCCCTAAGGTTTTATAGCAATGCAAGTTCTTGGACCATCAAATGAGACATATGTAGGAACTTTATGCTCAATTCATCAACCACTATTTTGGTTTTTTCCGGGTGTTATTTCCATTCAGATTCATAATCTTTCAAGAATTATGCCCACCTTCTTTGTCTCATGTTAAGTTCTCTCTGGTCAAAGAGATACTTTAGACTGTTGTGATCACTGAAAACATCAAACTGTGCTCCATACAGATGATGCCTCCAGATCTTCAAGGCAAACACTATGGCAGCCAATTCTAGGTCTTGAGTGGGATAGTTTCCCTCATGAGGCTTTAGTTGCCTTGAAGCTTAAGCCATTACTGAATTTTTTGCATCAATACATAGTCTAAACCTTTCGGGAAGCATCACAATAACTTAGTATTAAGAGTCTGAAAAATATTTTCACATTCCTAATCCCACACCAAGGGCTGGACTTTGCTAGTGAGACTGGTATGAGGAAGGGCAATTTGGGAGAATTTCCTAATGAATGTCCTATACTACCCTGCCATCCCCTAAGAAGCTCCTAACCTTTGTTACATTCCTAGGTTGTTCCCATTTCAACATTGCCTCTACTTTGGCGAGATCCATTGCCACTCCTTCCTTATTGATCACATAGTCTAGAAACTTTACTTCTGACATCCAAAATTCATATTTTCTTGGTTTCGCATAAAATTTTCTATCCCTAAGAACTCACAAAACTATTTGAAGATGACCTGCATGTTCCTTTGAGGTCTTAGAGTAAACTAGTATGTTGTCTCTAAATATTACCACAAATTTATCTAAGTATGGCCTAAAAATCCTATTCATGTAATCCTTGAACACACCTGGGACATTGGTTACACCAAACGGCATAACAAAAAATTCATAGTGCCCATACCTAGTTCAAAAGGATGTTTTCGGTACATCCTCTTATATTATTCTAATTTGTTGGTACCCAATGACTCCTCCTAATTGGTCTCAAAGGTCATCAATTCTAGGTAGAGGATACTTATTCATGATGGTTATTTTATTCAATTTTCTATAATCTATACATAACCTCTTATCCACATCCTTCTTATTTACTAGGAGGACATGGCTCCCTAAGGGGAAACATTTGGTCTAATAAATTGCTTTGTTATCGTCTCCTCTAATTTATTTTTCAACTCAGTTGATTCTAATGGGGACATCTTGTTAGGGGAATGGAGATTGGCCCTGTTCTAGGGACCAAGTATATTGAGAACACTATTTCTCTTTCAAGAGGCAAAAATGTCACATCCTCTAGAAATACTTCATAAAACTCACTAACTACATGAGTATTTGACAAGTCAATTTCAGACCTTAAGTTAAAGGATAGTAGTAATAATATGCCTTGTACCCCATTGGTCAAACATTGGAAGAGTTGAGAACTGTTAGTCAAGGAGGGAATTAGGTTTCCTTTGGTTGGGGAATTCCTAGAGGAATTATGACTTTCCTTCCATGGAAAACTAGAGTTATTGAACGGTCTGACATCCAGTTCATTCCTAATATGAATCCAGTTTTCATATTTTTTATTTATGTTTTAAGTTCACGAGAAGGAGGTTGAATTGTGGTTGCCAAAGTTGATAACTTTTTGCTAATTTGATGAAGATTGATTGAGTTTTACGAATTACTTAGATAAGAAGCAATTGGATTCAAAGGCAACAAGTAATGAGATCATAAATAATTTAAAACATAGATATATCATAGTTCACCACTAACTTGACTACATCCAGTCCCCTCATTATGAAGGCTTTAATCCACTAATTCAAATACCTTGAATTACAAAACATCTGACCCTCCAAGCCAGTCTTCTCAAACAGTCTGCCTACCCCAGACTTTTGAGGAACTAGCCACCTTGACCATACAAGTCAATCTTCTTTTAACAACCTGACAACCCTAGATTGAAGAAGGAAATAAACCATTATCGAACTGTATACAAAATATTGGAACTTGAAGTGTTTTCTTCTAACAAAGATGATAATAATAATAATAACTGTCACACTCTAAGAAAATAACTTTTAGAAAATATTTCTAACCTGAACAAGTGTTTCTCTCTTTAAACTCTAATATGAATTTGGAATTTTATGCTTGAGTTCTTCTATTATTTTCCGCTTTTCGATGATTTTCTTCTTCGGCCTTGAGTATCTATTTATAGTTAAAATTTGGACTTTAATTTAGTCCTTATTTAATTTTGAATTGTGTCTTGTTTAGATTGAGTTTGTAAATTGTTCAGATTGATTCTATTTCTATTTTGTTTAGATTAAGTTTGTAAATTTTTCAGATTGATTGTGTTCGTATTTTGTTTAGACTGCATTTGTAAAATCTTCAAATTGACTATGTTCATATTTTGTTGTAGACAAATCTTCTTTTAAACTTGATCAAATTTTCCTCAAAACTTGATCGAATTTTCTTCAAATCTTGATCAAATCCTCTTCAAATTTTGACCAAATTTTCTTTTCAACTTGGTCAAAGATTTTCTTCAATTGTGAATATGAATCAAATCTTATTTTAGATTTCATCAATTATAAATTTGAATAAGATTTTATTTTAGTTTTTCTTCAATTATAAATTTGAATCTTCTTTCATACTATTTGAAGTCAAATATATTTTTCTCATAAAATACTTTTGTTATCATCAAAACCTTAAGTATAAAATTAATTTGGTTCCAACAATACTCTCAGAAAGACTTTATAATTTTCTTAAAACATTAATTGCTCAAATTGAATGGTGAAATGTTAAGAAATTCTAGAGAGGCAAGAGAAAAATATTCAAAGTCTAAAGAGGCAGAATAAATAATACTTGTATGCTATTTATGGAAATAGTGGATTAAGCCTTGATTGTACTTAGGGAGTATATCTTTGTAAGGGGAGGTTTATATGTAGCAATAGTTTGTTGTAAAATAGTATAAAATATATGTCTCTCCTTTATCCTCTTCTATCCCTCGCAAATTAGTTCCTTATAATTCAACCTTACTTTGTCTAGACCTCTTTTAAAAGCAAGTTTAGTGTTTTGTTAATGAATAATTTTTGTAAGAAAAGGGAAGAAACACTGAGAAACGACAAACACAATTCAAATCCCTCCTTGTCTAAAAATACTAACATATAAACACTTACAACTGATCATATGCTACTGTAATACAAATAACAACGATCATCGCATAAATGCATGACTCGTCTGACACAACATCCCAACTAGAATTAATGTCCCAATCAACAAAGTACTTCATAGGGTCCTCATCCTCATCCGAATTACCAAATCTACAACATAAATAGTAGGGTATAAGATCTCCAAAAAGTCACTATCACAACTCTAATACATAGAGGAAGGTGTCCACATGGGATATATGGTAACCAATCTCCCACATGCATCTATTAGATCAACTTTCCTAGTCTCTAAAAGGATGTCATATGGAACTAGATACTCCATTACTCTAAGTGGCACAATCCCATGAAATGTCCTACCATCTATGGTCATTGTCTCCACTACCAACCTTGTGCTCTTCTTGAAGTTAGGTAAAAAATCTAGGACGAATGATTATCTTAGTTAGTGAAAGCTAGCAATGTCTTTGTCAATGCTGTCAAAAATGGAAAGGTCATCAACTTAAAATAATAGATATACACATACGGTGTAAGTAACATAAATAAAGTCGGTAATCATACAATTTATAAACAACAACATAGCATAATCAAGTTCATGAATTTATTTCAATAACACTTGCAAGTCCTAATCCAACTTTACATGCGAGTGCACATGTTTTCAGAATATATAACTCTCCACAAAAGGTTGATGAAGTTTTCTCAACTATGTTGTCCATTATAGATAACAAAATAGTGATGCCCATTACGAATAGTATCATAGTGATTATTCCCATTAACATCACGACTCAATAACTATCACGAGGATAAAATGGGTCCTTTACCTATAACCCCATCTTCTGGTCCATCATAGTCACCACATAACTATGATATGCTAGTTGTAATAGCTCAAAATTTTGTAATTAGTTTAAGACTATTTCTATCACTTTTTTTGGATTTTCTCTTAGATTTCCAATGCCACTATGATGGAGTTAATAAGAATCCTATGTCTTCCGTTATGGTCCAAACAATGTAGTTGTTGTAACTAAAAACAAGATTTTCTTGGTTTTTGGTTTTGAATTTTTCCCCAAACATATCTAGCAACTTGTATCCTTATTTGGCTCATCAAAATCCACCTAACTTGGGCCAAACTCGTGAAACCTTGCTTTGATGCTCACAATTTGTGACATTTGAGAGAAACACTAAAACGCTGTTAACTTTGTCATTCATTACCATAGTTCGATTTTGTTTGTTTTCGAACGACCATATAAATAACATCTACAATTTATTGTGTTACTCATTTTATATAATTCGTTCCTAACCATTGTTCTTCTTCCTAATTAATTGTTTGAAGTCCAAATTTGAAGTGATCTCTTTTTTTCTCTTACTTGATCATGATTGATAATAATCTACTTGATGACCCATGATCAATGTAGGATTCATTGATAAAGTAGTGATTAGAATCCACTAGTCAGGTACATGGTTTACTCTATATGAGTGATCATAATTCTTGCAATATAAGATATATAATGTGTTGATAATAGTATTAAATTATAAGTGTGTAATTGCAATATATATGTGTTGATTTATGAATTGATGTATTTCTCGTTGTTAATGTGTTAAATTGTATGTATAATACTTGTCATTCACGAACATTGTAACGTCCCAAACTCTCACCGTTCTTCGCGCCTCTTCACACATCACATAGCAAAATGATTCTTGTGAATCTTCCACATTAGTAATACCTAAAAATGTTTGTAAGAGTCAATTCAATGGCAAATAATACGAGCTAAAAACATTGGATTAAATGATATAAAATAAAAGTATAAAAATATTATTGCATATATCCCTTTTGAAATAATAGTTTCTATGCACATTATGCATGTTGATGCAAGACTCAAATGATCCGGATACAATATCACTCATACCAATAAAAAAACTCGCATGGAACCATTACCACAAAGAAGACTTGCACAAAACACTATCATGTATTCTAAATGGTAAATGACATTATGATAATCAAAATGATATTCTATACACACCCAAGAAGATCATGATATGTCCAAATAACTTTCCTTCTTATTCACTTCAACCTCAATAATAATTTACGGTTTTCGCGAAAGGTCGATTTAGGAATAGTAACATCAAAAGTAGATTTGTTATTTTTACAAATCAATAAAAATATGGAATTTATGGAACTTATTAAAACAGCAACATACATAAACAATTTAACAGAATAAGAAGAAAATAATAGAAACAGAATATACAATTAATATAGAACTAGAATATGGCCCGCGCGCTGCGCAGATATTAATTAATTTTATAAGTTTTGTAAATAATATTTTATGTATTATAAATATAATTATCTTATAATATTATTTTATTGATTTGTAATAATTAAATATCATTAGGAAAATTAAAATAATAGAAAATTATGTTTATCACAATCATCTAATTTAATTTTTAAAATATTTTTTAAAATTCGTATGATAATTTATTATATAAGATAATTTTTTGACTCATTGTAGTGTGATTGTTAATTTATTTTTCAACATATAATGGTACTTGTATTTATTTGATGAAATAAAATGTAAAATACAAACCCAAAAATAAGATGTAAAAATTTAAAAATATGATTGACTATTTAATATTTTTTATTTTAAAGAAATATTAATATTGAATTATATTGTAGCGTAGTCTAAATTTATTTGTTTTATTTGTTTTGTTCTTTTGAGAAGTTGTTGTAAAAAAAAA
>JBBPBS010001045.1:3959405-4001443 GCA_037974835.1 Cicer judaicum | reverse complement strand
TTTTTGTATTGAAATTAATGATTATTAATATAAATTATTACAATTGGTAAATGACTAATAATATTATAAAATAATTTATAAATTTATTATAAAATAACTTAGAAAATAATTTATAAATTATAAATGTATTATAAATAATTGTAAAATAAAAAGTTAAATATTATTTATCTATTTTTATTTTTTAGTTTTAAAAAGTATAATATTAAAAATAGTTTTACAAAACCGTTTTTAAAAACAAGTAATTCAAACAAATTTTTTAGTTTTTAAATTTTAAAATACTAAAATAGAATTTTTAAAATGTGAATTAAACAAATCAAGTGCGATTTATAATATAGAAGAAAAATAGAAAAAGATGGTGAATGGAGTAAATTAGTTACGGTCAAAGGCTAATGGAAACTAGTCGTGAAGAAGGAAAGTGGTTAAGGACAATTCTTTGATTGTTAATAACATGTTGCATAATAAAAGGGTATTAAGTGTAAAATACAAAGCTTCATATGTTTTGTATTTACTTATAAATGCATGTGTATTCCTATTATTTGTGATGTAAGGGAATGCAATTCAATTTCAAAAAGTAAACCTACGTTAAAAGGCAAGGCATTCAAGCATTGTAAGGCCAATCAATTTTTGACTTATTCTTAATACTTCTAAATTAGATAATTAACATAGCCAATAAATCAACACATACTTAAAATAAATTAAATCATCCTATAATCAATATAAAATAACTCATTAGTCAGTGAAAGTAAATTATTAAATTATTAGAATAAAATAAATCAATGAAGGAACTATTAGCCTATTATAATCACACCAAATTGATCCACTAAATTAAATAAACTAAGAAAATAACTAAAATAAATAAAACTAAGGGTTCTAATCAATTAATTAAAAAAATACATTGTTACACTACTAGCATGTGATGCACGAGGTTGATGAGGCAGAGAGTCATTGTCAGTACATAAAACATGTACAATAGAAAATTCTTGAGAATTTTTTAGCAAAAAGGACACATGAATGGCCAAATCACATCGAAATAAGAGATCATAAGACCTTATAGGTATGAGACTATATAGTTGAAAGAATGCTTATTAGAATTGATATTTACGACCTATACCAACAAGATGCATCGTCTTTTCGAGAGTTCATCCCATAAGAACTCCATAATTAAACGTATTTGACTTGGAGAACTCTTTGGACGAGTGACTTTCTGGGAATTTTATCAGGATGTATGCAAGTGAGAGCAAAGTATGTTGAAAAGACTCACGATGGTTTGGGGGCAATAGAAAACCTTAAAGCAATATGGGATGTTACAAGCATGGGATATTATTTGATATAAGTGTTGTTATCATGCGATTGATCATAGCATTTGTAACATGTTTCTAACTTTTTAGTTTGATATTTTATAAGTTATTTATAGCTTAGAATTATTTTTGTAACTTGTTCTAAACTTTGGGTTGAAATTTTATTATTTGCATTTTGACATTTTCTCGCTTTGTAGGCCATAACTTGAGCTCTGGATATCGAATTGACGCATATGAGCAGACGTTGGAAAGCTAAAAATCATAGCTACGGATCCATGTGTTGGAGTTAGTTGTTGATTAAGTAGCATTCCATCTTATGCATACTTTCATTAGTGGAGTCACTAGGATATGTATTATAATTGTTGTTATATGATTTTTTATGTTTGAATGTGGTGTCATGTGTTTTGATGATGATAAGTTAATCGAATTGAACGCTAATAATCAATGGTAATAAATAAAATAATGTTTTATGTTGCTTGAGAGTCTATTTTGCTCATTCTATATGTTTTATATGTTTGTGTTGCAATTCTCACAAAAAAAACCAATATTTTTCAGATGTGGTACAGTGTCCAGGTCTTTTCGAAGCTCTCGCAATGTGACATCAATGGTTAAGGACTACAAGTCCTTATTTTCTAGTTACAATATGCTCTGATCAAGTGACAAGTGTTTCAATGTATTTTTGCAATTATAAATTTTGGAAAAGTTTAACTAATACTCTTTACTAGTGGCCTGATATGTTTGAAATAAATAAAAATATTTAATTTCACCCAAATTTTCTTATTATTTATACTTTTTTTTTTGCAAATCTGGATAAATTGTCACATATGTGCATACGATAATGCATCAATAAATCATTTACTAATTTACATATGCATCTAGTTCATTATATATTTAAATAGAAAAAATCCAATTAAATGTCTTGTTCAACAACTCCTAAAATTTTGTCGAGTCATTTCATCTTTGTCGTTTGATTTGGTTAATGCTTCTTCAGCTATCAAAGGATGATGTTTCTTCATAAAATCACTAAGTCAATTAGCTTTCATTTTTTGCCATTGTGTTCATTGACTCTCGATGAAATTACATATTTATAAGGATTATTAAGCACTTAAGACCAATAATTATCAAATGATTAGGTTGTAGGAATGTTTAAGAGCATTATTAAGCACTTAGATGCTCCACATATTTATAAGGATGAGTGATCTTTATTTTTTCAATGTTTAAGATCTGATCTCTTAATTTATTCTACACAAAGGTAAACCGTAAAGTTGCTTAAAATTTTAATTTATCAATTGGTTTGACATTTGTTATTAAAGTGATAAAATGCTTATGTTAGTTTCTCTTATATAATACATCTTTTATGTTGGTGTGTATATACTTAATGATCATAAATGTTTTGCAATATGTGATTTGGGTGTGCAAATGCATTCATATATGGAAGTATGTTGATGTTTGATCATTGCATAGATATGTTGAAATTTCATATTTTTTATGTTTTAATATTGCAAGTCAACTCACCTACACTATGAATCAACTTACAACTTAAAATTTTACAAAATTGATTTCATCAAAAAGTAAATCAACTCACACACATTGTAAGTCGATGCACACAAATTAAAAATTCTAAACTTTGCAATTTTTTAAGCATTGCAAACCGAACCAAAACTCAATTAATCACTACTCAATCACTTTCTAACCACTTTCTTTTTAGTAACTACACTTTACTATCAATATCCGACTAAAAAGCAAAAATTAACTCCATTTTCTAAAAAATAAAACCTCCTAAATCAATTTATACTCATTTCAAGCTTAGATTCTAAAAGTTAGAATAAAGATTTTTTAGTTCTCAACTCAAAGTTTGGGTATTTCCACCATCAAAAAGGTAAATTCGTGTATCCCTTTGTGGTGTGTTTTTCGATTTGATTTCTCCAGATTTTGGTTGTTTGTGTTGGTTTCATTGGTTAACTTGTGTTGTTATTGGTTAGAGTTTGAAGGTTATTAATGTTTGTTTTGATAGAAATTGTGAAATTGAGTTTCCACCAATAAAGTTTTTTTCATTGAAATTGTTTGTTGAAATGGAAGAAACAAAGAAATAAACAATTTTCCATTTAGACTTTAAGAGGTTGTTTGTTAACAAAATGGAAAACGTCTTTGTTGAAATGGAAGAAACAAACAATTTTCATTGAAATTGTTTGTTTCATAAGTCAGTAGCAAAAACAACATGTCTGTATTCGAATACAACCTTCTGTATTCGACTACACATAAGTCAATAGCTAAAATAGGTTGTCTGTATTTAAATACAAACTTCTATATTCAAATACACATCAGAAAACAGTAGAAAACAGTAGAAAACAGTAGAAAACAGCAAAATTCAGCTTTCAAAAGGGTTTCGAAATCAATCAACACTTACAAACAAATCCAAACAATCACACTTAGCAATTATAGCACAATCATAATGACAACTTGAGTTTCGAAAAGGTTTTGCAATCAATCACACTTACACACAAATCCAAAACATTCACATTTAGCAATTATGGCATAACCACAACAACCACTTGAGTTCAAACACTCAATCATAATTTTGAATCAAACATGACTCGCGTGCCAAACACCCTAATACAATGAGTATATGCCAAAATGCATGGACTCAAAATTCCAATCAAAACCCTCCTTGAAGGGTCATAAATCATAATTGTACCGCCTATCACAGGCCGAAGTACTAAATTACTGAGGTGCCACCTATCACAGGTCAACACTATTTACTAAAAACGTAAATCGTAAATGTACCGCCTATCACAGGCCGAAGTACCATTTACCGAGGTGACACCTATCACGGGTCAGCACAATTTACCAAAAATGTGTAGTCTATCGCGAACCTTACACGACGTGACAATCCCCGCATGGATAAGATGAACCAACAAATCACATGGCATCATCTCGTGGACCATCCGGTCACCACTATCACCATGGCCCATATGGTCTCCATGTACAATGAAATGCATGAGCATACTCTGACTCTATCCACGATAATCATTAAGTAATTGCAGATATTAAAAGATTCCCCATTTTTAATACTCATTTAACTTTAACGATTTTCAAATTCCACATAGAGGATACTCAAACATTTAATTTCCACCACATACATCAAATTTAATCCACAATTTACATTAAATTCGAAGAGTTCAAAAACCACAAAATCCACACCAAGTTTAGTCATCAATCACGACAAATTTCCACAAAACTCAAACATGACACATGCCAAACTAATTTTCACAAACCACAACTCAAACACATCAAATTTCTTTTCCTCAACAACACTCATAGATGAATCAAATTCCTTTTCCATGAAAACACTCATTAATTTCACAAAAAACCCAACTCCAAACTTTCACCCATAAAAGCATTAAATTTATTTTCCCCAAATCTACACTTCAAACCCAACAAATTTATTTTCCACACAACCACAAATAAGTCCCAAAATGCAAACTAAAAGTTTGGAAGGAGCCCTTACCTTAACGTTAGCTTTAACGAGCGATTACGGTACCGCGAGTAATTCCGATAAAATCTCCGTTTGCGACGTCGCTTTTAAAGTTAGTTCACTAGCACCGTAGCATGGAGGTGATCAACTTTCCCTTCTATCTCTTCGCGAAACAAAGCTTAGATCTAGAAGAAACGTGGAGATTTGCGTTTGACGGTTTTGAAAACACCAACACCATTTTTCTCCATTTTCGAATCAAAGAAGAAGAAAGGAGCTTGGAAATGTGTTCTTCCTCACCCACTAAGCCTTGGGTTTCGTTTCTTGAAGCAAAAGAAAGCAAAGAAAGCAAAAGAGGAAGGATGATCAGTCCCTCAATTTGTCGACTACCAACATGATTTTGTCGACTACCAACAAGAGATTAAGGATGATCAGTCCCTCAATTTGTCAATAAATAGCCAACAACCATGATGGTGGCTTAGACTATCTTAACCAAACTGTAATAGCGCTTCTTACGACTTACACTTGAGGTTATCCTAATGTACAAGCGGTCAACAATCTTCTTAAAGTCCACTGAGTTTCCCTTATTTTCCTATAACTTTGATCCTGTCGACGAAGCGCAATTTCCCATAGCTATGTCACATAGCCTCATTTGCATCTATTTGGTACCAAACCGAAATACTAAGTATGACACCAACATATTGAGCACAGAACAATCACTACATCTGAGAACTCCTAAATTTCTTTGTTGTCCACAGAGCCTCGATTTTTCTTTAGTCGTACAACTACGTTAAACTGGAGTGTTCTTATCAGTATGTTATTTCACTTATAACTTTAATAATTCTATCCCCACATCTGCTTGGTGTCCATAGGATATTGAAGTAGATGAGGTTCCTGCTCAAGTTGAAACATCTGCTGATACTGGTGGCTAAAATATACCCTGATTTTGAACAACCAAAGTATATTTTCTTTACAAACAACTTCTCAAATAAAATACGATAAAATGATTCTCTTAAAATATCTATAATTTTTTTTCTTTTATAAATGAAACATTTTTAAAAATTCTTTTAAAATAAATTCAACAACTTGTTTACAAGGTAAATGAAAAATCTGAGAGTCAACTTCTTTGTTTCAAATGAAATTAAAAAAGTAGAACCAAAAGGGTTATCAACACTGATAATCTAACCACCCATAAGCTGATTTTACCAAACTTAACAAAGTTGTTGGGTATATTGACAAACTAGCTACATCAAGTTGTCCACAATAAACTGGTGGTTGAAGCCATGACTCTACTACGTCTTTATCGTCATCCAGAACTCTGCATAAACGAACCTTAATAATCTGGTCATTCAGCTCGGTCCATAAAATGTAAAAGGTTACCAACTAAAATTAATATATAACACTTAACAATTATGAAATCATAAAAAAAACAAGTAACATTGCATGCATATTTTTCATGGTATCAAAATATGACTCGTGTGTCAAAATACCCTAATGCAATGATTTCAATATTTCAAACCTTCTACTGTGGACCTTGTAACAGTTTGACCCTTACCGTTATTGACACTGCTACTCACGACCTTCTCATCCCTCCCTCTTTCCTCTCCATAGGAAATAGCGAGTTTTTGCCTTCCGTGGGAACCGAACCCGATACCTGGATGATAAGTATCGTCTCATCTCATTCTCACTACCAGTTGAGTAGTTAGAAAGTCAAGAAAATCATGGTGATGATGGAGGTAGATGAAGGAGAAGAGAAATCAAGAAATTAATTTGGTGTTAAATTATTTTATAATATATGTTGATTAATTTTATGATTACTTCTCCTTATATGTGTGAACTTCTTATGGTTTGATAATGTATATATATTTGATTTAATTAGTAATATAAATTATAAATACTATTTTTAGCTATTTAATTTATTTTTCAAAAATATAATGATATTTTAGTAAAAGTATTTTAGAGGATAAGATTGAGTGAGTTTACATGTAGATTTTCATTATATATTTGTGGTTATATTCTCGTGTGCGTTCGACTACGTGATAAATGTATGTGTAGTTATATCTTAATTATTTAAGACTATTTCCTATTTTAATCATATGTTTTATAAATAATTGTGTTAAGATTTTAGTAATATTGTGATTAATTTCTTTATGTTTATATACTTTCTATGATATGATGATTTTATACATATTTATTGTGATTTAGTAATAAATATAAATTAATTATGTTATATTTATTTATTTTATCATTTTGACTATTCTATAGAGATGATAGTAATTATGTGACTTTTTTATAAAATACTATAGTAATAATTGATATTAATATTGTGACTGAAGGTTCTTGTTATTAATGTATTTTAAAATAGTAATTATTTTAATTATTTTTTATAAATATTAATTTAGAAATATTAGTAATACTTTATTAATGAATTTTTGCTAGTTTTGGTAATTAATAATTTTATTTAAAAAAAATAAAAGAAAAGAGTAAAATGGGTTTGACCCATATACAAGTAAAACCTAATTTAAATAATTTAATGTATATATATATTCACACACATCCATATAAGGAAACATCCAACCCAAAAGAAACAAAAATTAGGGATTATCATTTGGCATCGGTTATCAATAATTGTCCCAGAAAATTTTCTCCGTTTTCGTCTAAATTTTAGTATGTTGTTTCATTTATTTAGTTACTCAATAAAACATAGTGTCTTAGATTTTTAACATCTCAATTACTCTCTAAAATTGTCGACTTCTCTCTTTATAAAATTCTTTATTTTGCACCGTTCTTCTTCACCGTAAATCCGATTAGAGTACAATCAATGCCAAAATGACTGTGTCAATGACGACTATATTATACCATGATTATTTTCTGATTTATGTAAGTTTACTTGATTCAGTTTCGAAATATGACCCTTTTAGAGTGTGTTTTCATAATTAATTTATTTTTGACGTTTACTCATAAACTGTCGAGTTAGATCTATTGAAGGACAAAAAGTCAAAGAACAAAGGTTTTTTCTTGCGGACTCATATTCGTGTGTTAAAGCATCGAAATAAGGTAAGGGGTGAGAGGGCGTTTGATTTCATGAGTATATTACAATGTGAGATGAACGAGAAAACCATATTTCTCAATAATCTCTCGGGCTTGCTACGCACGGCGGTAGCACTATTTATTAATAATTGAACTAATGTGACTAATTAGGATTTGTAGGATTAAAATATAGATTAGAAACTTTTATTAGGTTGTTGTTTTTGATTTAAATTATGCAATTATGGGGTATATGTGAAGAAAGTTTAAATTCTTAATTATAATGTGTTGAAGGTCTTATTTTTGATATATGTGATAAAGTTTGAATTTATGTGTGGCATATTTAAAGGTTTTAATTTCTATATGTATGTGATGAAAGTTAAATTTTTTATAATGTAACATATTAAAGTTTTGATTTTTATGATAATTTTATGAATATATGATTTCTTGATATATGTGTCGGAGGCTTTGATATTTGTGATATTTGTGATATTTGTTATGAATATATGATCTTCATGATATGTGGGATGGAAGCTTTGATTTTTATGATAGTTGTTTATGAATATTTGATTTTCATGATAAGAACACGTGATGTATGCTCTTAGTGGTATTTGAATAAAGTGATGATTTTGTATAAGATATATTTGGATCATTTGACATAATCTTTGTGGGCTGTGTGGAAATTTTGGTTTTGATGATACATCATCATGTCATCACATATGTAACTTAGTGGATTGTGTGAGAATATTTTATTTTGATAATGCACCATCATGTCATGGCATATGCATCTTCGTGGAAGTTGTCTTTATGACAGGTTTATGTTTCCCCTTGGTATGAGTAATTTTCTTTGTGGAAGTTGCTTTAGTGGTGGGTATTATATTTGGATCATATAGTTATCAGGAGCATGCATAACATTGCACCATCTTGTGATTGTTTTATTGTACTGAATGTGTATATAATGTGATAATAATTTCTTTTAGACAGTTTGATGTTATAATGAAATATTAATTTTCCTTAAGTGATTTTGACTCTCTAATATGATTATTTCCTTGAATATTTTGATATATTATGATATGGTTGATACGGCTCTGTGTTGATTAATTGTGTGTTCTTCTAACTTATAATATACTATCAACATGAATTTAAAACTCATCTCCTTCATTGTTTGTGTTTGACTGACATAATCCTGCGTTTGCGAAATTGCAATTATGATAGGTTAATGAATCTTGAAGTTCATGTTTGGGAGGAGCCCCGCTCTACAAGGTTATATCGGGAATGAGAGTTATAAGTTGTATTTTATTTATTTAATTAGAAACAACTTTTTGTAGGAAAACCATACAAGTACTACTAAGTGTTTGGAATTAAATTAAGAAATTATAGTTAAATCGAGTTTATTGAGATTACCTTGTTCTATTGGAGAGAGAGTCTAAAGTATTTAATTTGTATTTTGAGAAACACAATGTCCTAATAATTCATAAAAGTTTATTTTCTTTTGAAGGAGTTTTTATTTATCCGTCGTGAAGTTTAGTATTTACTAATTATTTAAATGAACAATAGTTTAGGTTTCTTAAATAATTAAAATAAAAATTGTCGTAATTTTTCTAAGCAATAATTAATTTTAAGTAATACTTTGGATCAAAAATTCTGGGCGTTATAGTAGTAGATGAGATAGAATAAAATGAATGAAACTTAAAAATAACATTGTAACAAGGAAAGAGTGATTCGAAGGCTTACCTTGAGAGGAAGATGAAAATTGAACAACTATTTTCATGCAATAATTACACGGAAGAGAATAAGGTAAATGTGGTAGTCATGGAATTGACTAATTATGTACTTATTTGGTGAGACCAATTACAAAAACAAATAGTGAAGTATGAAGAACCACTGGTGGATATCTTGGTGGAGATGAAGAGGTTAACGTGGAAGAGATTTGTTCTTCCTTACTATGATAGAGATCTTCACAATGTAGCAAGAGTATGGATGATTATTAGAATGAGATGGACCTTTAAAAGTGTTATATAAAATTAATGAAAATGCCTACAAAATAAACCTTCAAAGTGAGTATGGTGTTAGGGCTACTTTTAATGCGGTTGGTTTATCTACTTTTAATGCATATGAAGAAGATTGCAATTTGAGGGTAAATTCAGTTCAAGAAGGAGGAAATTATGAAGACATAGGAGCATAACCAAGAGATGAAGCACACAAGACGTTAGAAGTCTTGAAACTCCATTGACATGAGCAAGGTCAAAGAAGTCCAAAGAGACTCTAAATAACATGATAACCACTTTAACTGATGCAAGTCCAACTCATGAAGAATTGAATCATAAGTTTGTAAATTGCTTAATTCAAATTGAAGAAATTAAAAGTGAAAGTTGTAACTATTTACTATCAATTTTTGTTAATAGTTTTAAATAAAGTAGTAGAGTAAATGAGTAAGTTTGTTTGGATCTAATTGTAAGAACTTCAGTTAGGCCAAATTAAAAAAACACGTAAGGTGGTGCCACTATAAAAAGGCACACCAATGCTCTTAGAAGGAAGATTTTGAACATATTGTTATTTTTTCATACTTTACTCTTTAGAGTTCTTGAAATAATTCATTTTGAACTTATTAAGGGTGTTGATCCTTGTGGTATTATTTTAAGGTTATCAATTCTTGAATTGTGACACCATATAATTTTTTTTTTGGCTGAATGTTATTGTCCAAATTTGCTAACATCAAACCACTTGTTTTTAAAAACACAACTTATGACATCTGTTACCGAACATTTCCTACAAGAATACGACTTCTTTTATCTTGTTTTTGTCTTTTTTCACTTTTCAATTTGTCTCACATCATTACCTTTTCACAAAAATATATACCCACACCCAATTGAATAGACAAATGATTTTAATCTTAGCATGTCACCTCACAAAGTATTTGTTGGTAGTAATTATTTTGTAATTCGACAAAAATATTTTCCAACAAATAATTTTAATCAAGTCTGTGAAAATATTTCCCAAGCATTCTAATGACCCTAACCATCCCAAGAACTAAGATAAACAGTTTTGTCCTAATCATCGTTGTTATGAAATTTCATAAATGGTAAAACTATTTGTTCGATTTACTAATAAGCTTATGAATCAACTAATAGATGTCAAAAGCTCTTTTTTTTTTATGTTCTATACTTGTGAATCAACTCATTACAAAAATAAAGTTTTGTGAATCGATTCACATTGATGCACGATTCAAAATTTATTTTAAAAACATGTGTGAATCAACTTGAGACCTGTGTCAATCGATTCACAAGATCTGACGACCTATTATTTAATAGTTTTGTGGTAGTTAGGATAGTTAGAAAGTTGTTATTTCACTTTGAAGTAATCATAAATAAAAAATCCAAAACCTTTTGAAATGTAAGAACACTTTCACCTATTCTATACTTCATGTACTCAAGATCATAAACAAATAGAAAACTCTTTCTTATTCCAATCGGGTTTGCAATTTAAGTTTATGCAAGAAACAACATAGAATTGTTGTGTTATGGTGTTTATTCCAAACCTAAAACATCGAGGAGTTATCGATTGGTGTTATGTTGAAGAACTAAAGAGGGACATTTTCATGTTTGAATTAAGAGGTGTCTCTGGCGACTATCTAATAAGGAGTTTAGAGTTGTTCTTCTTTTTGAAGATAGTGAAGGTGAAAAAAACACTAGAAATAGAGGTTTGAATTGTGTGTCAAAAACATTTTCTTTAAAGTACGGAAAATATTTTTAATGAAAAATTATCTTTTAAGGTAAGGAGATAATGAAAGGGGTAAAGACATAAGCAATTTATCCTATTTCCACAACATTTGTTAATTACATCAAATCCTTTCAACTTGAAGAATTTTCCAGTAAAATTAAATTGGTTTTTCTTTAAACCATTATGGCATACTCATGTCTACTTGACTATACTCTAGTCTTCTCATATATTGAACTTAGTACAATCAAGATTTTGAGGAGAGAGCCACTACTAGACTAGGTTACAATGGAAAAGAAATTAGTGAAGTTACAAGTTAACTCTTTAATAGAGGATAAAGATTTAAAGCTAAAATTACATGTGATTTACTTTCAACATAAAGTATTTCGAGTAAAAGATCACATAAGTTCAATCAAAATTATTTTTTTGGATGTTTTCTAGTGTGATTGTTCAATGATATTCTCTCCTGTATCTTTGCAATGATGCTTGCATACTTTTTACATATCCCACAAGACTTGTACAATCTTGTACTTTAAGAAAAGTTGGGTGAATTTCAAATTAGATTCCTTAAACCTGTTCTTTTAAGTCCCATAAAATCTTCATAAAAAAATTCCTTCTTCTAAGAGGAATTGATCCACTGTTGCACATGTGTCAAATACAATTGATAAAATGTAAATAGAGGTAATAACTTGAGTCGTTTCACAAGGACTTCATATATAATAATATTAACCGAATTGAAAGTTGAAATTAGAAAGGGTTGATTTTTTTAGATTTTTAATTTAACAAATGAGCAAAACGATTAATCCAGTTATTCGGGTTTCAAACCTATAAGAGATTCAATCAATGAGCTTAATTTCTAATTTGTGATTCTATTCTTATTTGACTATAGATTTGATTAAACAAGCGTAGTCAATCCTATGTGAATTCAATTTCTTTGACTAGATTAAGCATCACAATCATCAAAATATTACAATTAACGATCAAGCGTCGCAAAATTATAATTCAATTAAGTTAGAAACCGAAACCAAATTCTGGATATGTGATACACAATGCATTATAATTGACATTAGGTGCATCAAGTTGTCTTAAGGTTCTATTATTCGCATCAACCATATTTTGCAGCAAGTTTTCACTTTCACTATTTGACTCTAACTCGTTAACACTAGAAACTCTATTAAGTCTACAACATAAATGAAACGTCCAATCTATTTTAGGTTCAAGAGAATACAGATTTACAAAACTAGCCCTAGTCGTGCATCATCATAACAATGCAATATAAAATCACAATTTAGAAAAATTCCAACAATGTCTGTATTGCTACAATTGAAGTGAAAAATAAAAAACCCTATCAAATAAAATCCAAAAAATAAAAAAATACCATAAAAAATTTCTAAAAGTCAAATAAAGGCAATTGAAATTTTGTTTTTGGAATTTTTGGAGAATATGAAAAATTCAAAAAATTGAATAAACGGTCTAAACGAAGGAATTTGGGATTTTGAGCCTTGTGTCCCATAATAAGTATCTTATATGGGATTCCTATTCTTTGAATTGTTTTTTTTCCTAATTTGCTGGCTAAATGTCGGAGCAATCCAAGTCAATCGCCTGAAAACAGGTTTTTTTGTTACTAGCAACGTGTCTACAAGCTCGCAAATAAGCATATCCGACCTGTAGAGCAACAAAACCTGAAAAACAAATGTTAGGATGGTTAGTAATACTATAAAACTCGATAATATTTGTTAATATTGTTATTAGAGAGTCCCCGACAACAACGCCAATTTGATCCGCTGTCGCACACGGGTCAAATACAATTGATAAAATGTAAATAAAGGTAATAACACGAGTCGTTTCGCAAGGACTTCTGATATAACAATAATAACTGAATTGAATATTGAAATTAGAAAAAGGGATTTTTTATTTAACATATGAGCAAAACGATTAATCCACTTATTCGAGTTTCAAAGCTATCACAGATTCTATCAATGAATTTAATTTCTAATTTGTGATTCTATTTGCATTTGACTATAGAATTGATCAAACAAGTGTAATTAATCCTATGTGAATTCGGTTTCTTTGACATGATTAAGTATCACAATCATCAAAATATTACAATTAACGATTAAGCATTGTAAGATTATAATTCAATTAAATTAGAAATCGAAACCAAATTCTGTCAAATGAATTTAATTGATCCTATTAAAATTCAATTTAAGCAATCAAAATATCAATATAATCAAATAAACAGAGATAAAATCATGAAGCGAAATTGATAGTGTAGCTTGAATCTCAATGTATTGATGAAACTCTGAACTCGTGAATTAATCTTATAAAATTAGCCTTGCATGAAATTAAAATAAAGTGTTTATTTCTTGTAGCAATCTGAATCCTAAAAATTCATCCCGTGAAAAGAAACAAAACTGTCAATATATAGTATTCGATATTGGACTTTAGGGTTTAGGTTTTAAAACAAATGGCCCGCTACTTAAAATTATTACAAAAGTCCAGATTACGAAATATGCAATTTAGGCCCTATAAAGTTCGACATTGGGATGTTATTCCAACACAAAAGTTGTAACGAGATTTTAATTTTAGAAATAAAATAAAAATCCAGAAACATAAAGTTTAGCATCAATTTCGATCCAAAGTTTAAAAATAAAATATAAAATTATTCTAAGCTATAAAGAGAATTTAAAATACCAAATTAAAAACCTAGAATCATGTGCACCATTTACAACACTTTTTCAAAAGAGCGATGTAAAAGGTGCATTCAATAGATGCATTATTATGCATCTTTTTCAATAGATGCATTATTATGTAAAAGGTGCATTTAATAGATGCATTATTATTATGCAATTTTTACAGCGCTTTTTCAAAGAAGCGTTGTAAAAGGTGCATTCAATAGATGCATTATTATGCACATTTTACAACGCTTTTTTGAAAAAGTGTTGTAAAAGGTGCATTCTTATTTCAGTTTTATTAAAAAACGCTATAAATGGAATTTTTAAAAAGCACTTTTTGGTTTTTTATGACATTTCTTTAGAAAGCGCTATCTTTTAATTTTTTTTTCCAAATTTTTTTTCATCCATAATCAGTTCACAAATAGTTTACACAATCAGTACGCAACAACATAACTATATAACTTAACTTTATAACATATTCATATATTGACAACAGTACAAAATTATATACATATTCACAACTTTTCAAATGCGCCCTATTCATATACATATAACTATCAGAACTACACATAACATAACTACCATATATTTACATAACTATCCCTTGCAGCATGCCATTTCCCAGCAACTCAAATAATTTTCATTTCAGTCACATACTGACACCAATCTTCCTTTAATTCAATTAGATCTCTTTCAGAGTATGTTGAACTGGAATTGTCAAAGTACTGTGCGATATAAAATTTGAGCATAAATAAGTTAGAATCAAATATATACATAGTTTATATATGAAAATCAAATAATGAAAATATCGTACCGTTTATGGGATTATAGTTTGATTCCTATCAACAATCTCCTTCATGAATCACAATATATAGTACCCACAGTCGATGTTGTTAGTTTGACGAGGGCACTATAAAATAAAACGTATAAGTCAATAAATATTTGTGCATTGATTGTAAATGAAAATTTAAAGGCACACACACACACACACACACACACACACACATATATATATATATGTAAGAAATAAATGAATATTACTTACGTGTCGAACATAATCTTTATATCGGAGTGATTGTTCTAATTGTCGTGCAAGGGATTTAAATAGTATATAACTTCAGAGGTCCCATTGATTGCAAATAACACCCAATGTGCCCTATAACAACAAAAATTTGGTTGGCAATTTTGTTTACACAACTAATAAATGAAGATCTCATAAATTAAAAAAGATATAAGTAAATAATATATAATTACGTATCCTGAATTATATGGTGCAACAGACAACTTATCCTTATCTATATTTCCTAATAGGATATCTACAACTTCTTTCTTTACATTCACTAGATCGAATGTAAACATAGAAAGCTTATGCAGAGACAAGAATGAAAATCTATTTGACAATCTGCGCATGCACACCAACTTCTCATACAAAAACCATCAATGAAAATTTCAAATTAGATTAATTATCAATAAATGCAATTAAAAGTAATTTTTACCTAATGTATAAGCTGATGACAGTAGCACTCAGCTCCTTATAGTTGAGAAGTTCGTATATGTGCTCCTTTTCAAGAAATTCTTCATATGAGGTTAATTAGTTAATTAGTTTATTGAATCTGAAAAGATGACAAACCTTACAGAATAAATGTGACAAACCTTTTCTGGCAATGTAACTAACTCGTTTCTGGGAATCTTCTTATCATTCCTTTAGGCTTTTTCTAAATCTAAATAAATGTGAAATTAAAGTTAACAGCGGAAAAAAATCAGCAATTAAATATAATCAATCATAATCATATATCGTGCAATTAAATATACATATCAATTAAACATACATTTCAATTAATTAAACATACCTTCATATATGCATCATTGTCTGATATAGGCAACGATGCATTTGGTTCCAAAGCAATAACTAGTGATACTTTGACATGGCCTGCAAGGATCAGTGTGTTGTGCAATACTTCTCCCGAAGTATTGTACAATCTTCCTTTTCTGACCTTGCGATGAGTAGGGGAGGATAAGTATAGCACGTAAGGAGTGACACTATAAATCAATGGTTAATACATAAGTATGTGAAACAATTAGGTTGAATGAATTTCTTATTTTATTAAGTAATTAATTACCTTGGGAAGACTTTTGCGACCAATGTTACAACTCGCGTTGTCACACTCCATCCTTATTTACACAAGCTTCCTTCCACAAGATATGACGACCCAACGGTTGATCGGATTGGGTGTCTTGTAGCTATTCATTAAGATATGTTTAATAACTTACAAGTATTTGCTCTAGACGTGCATATCCCATACGAGATTTTTTGAATGGGTGCGTTTGATTTTTTGCCCTCTCGTGATTTGCGTTACTTATATTCTATATAAAAAAAATAACAATTGTGTAAAAATTTAAAATACGCTATGAATATGAATAATAAAACACAAATACTAATAAATTAATCACTTACCACAAACGTGGGGTCTGAATGTTTTGATACAAATGCGCTCCATTCTTCATTTGATATATAATGTTTATATATTTTTGGAGCTTCAGCATTCATATTTCCTTCACGATCTTTTAGATAGCAATTTGAGAGGTGAGATTTGAAACCCCAGTGTATTTTCCCGGCATCTCTCAACACGTAATTCTTTCTCACCTTGTCAACAGGAAAAGCAGTCTGCAAACAAAATAATTATATAATTTGAGTAAAGTATTTCAATAGAAAAAAATTATAATGAACAAAAAAGTGGATCAAAAAAGTTACTTGTATATCATTCCATAGTATATCTTTCGCATCCTTCAACGCCTTATCTCTCCAATCGTCAATTGTGATGGGAATATTCTGACGAACAATAGCCCTAATGTAAGTTACAAACATGAGCTGTTGGGGTCAATTGGCTGACCACTCTCATTCTATCCAACCTAATAAACTCATATAGTAAGTACATGCTTTCAAAGTTGCAAGTTAATGACATTTTGCATGATGGTTGCACCATATTTGACTTCATTTTCATAAGTCTTACTGTTGTCAACTTCCTTATTTTGACCATCTAAATCCTTATCGATATCCATTTATCTACAACAAGTTCAACATGCAGTTCAATATAACTTCAACAAGTTCAACATGCAGTAGTCTAAGTACGTAGCTGTATAAGTTCAACATCCATTTTAGTGACAACAAAAAATTAATAAATACAATACCTGAATAGTGAGAAGAAATACGTAGAGTTCTTTGGAGAAGGAACACTGAGAATGCACAGAATTACAAACGCACATAGTATTGTTTGCAGAAATACGTAATAAGGGTTATGTATTTCAATGATAAGATATGGTTCATATGGTTGGCAATGGATAATAACACAGATGGAGATGGTTAGCAATGGAGATGATAGTGGAAATATGGTTCGCAATGGGATAATAACACAGATGATAGGATTCGCAATGAGAAGAACGATGAAGAGGAGGAGGACACTATCGTAGTGAAGTTTGCGTAATGAAGAGGAAAATGAAGCGATTTTCAGTTATATTCAAAACCCTATTACAATGCTTTTTCGAAAGAGCGCTATAAAAAACCTCAATTTATTTTTTAAAACCCTATTACAGCGCTTTTTTAGAAGGCTTTTACAGTGCTTGTCCAAAAGCGCTGTAAAAGACCTCATTATTTTATTTTTTTAGAAGCCTTTTA
This sequence comes from Cicer judaicum, assembly GCA_037974835.1. Taxonomy (NCBI): domain Eukaryota; kingdom Viridiplantae; phylum Streptophyta; class Magnoliopsida; order Fabales; family Fabaceae; genus Cicer; species Cicer judaicum. Next base: position 3,983,581 of record JBBPBS010001045.1, on the reverse strand, counting down.
CTGCGCTTGTCCTCAAGCGCTTTAAAAGACCTATTTGTTTTCTTATAGAACAGGGCTGTATTTTTAAAAGCCTTTTACAAAGCTTGTTGTAAAAGCGTTGTAACATACCTCCTTATTTTATTTTTAAAAGCCTTTTTACAGCGCTTGTGGGAAAATCGATGTAAAAGATCTCCTTATTTTATTTTTAAAAGCCTTTTTACAGCGCTTGTAGGAAAAGCGCTGCAAAAGACCTATTTTATGTAATATAGCTATTTTTTTAAAAGACTTATACAACGTTTGATGGAAAAGCACTGTAAAAACCATATTTTTAAAAGCCTTTTACAGCGCTTTGGCATCAAGCGCTTTAAAAGACCCTTTTAACTTGGTATAAACAAAGCTTTGTGACCTCCTTATTTTATTTTAAAGGCTTTTATAGCGCTTATGGACAAAAGCGCTGTAAAATAACAAGTTTATATTCAGTTCAGTTCAAGTAAAATACTTATATTTGGATTTTTTTTTCTTCCAAATAATTAGTTAAATACCTATATATATATATATATATATCAATGCTAAATTACATGATCAACTCATGTTGGGATGATCAGTTCAAGATAAATTCCCAATACTCAAATAAATCTTTTTGAAGTTCAATATAAGTTGAAAATCAGTTATGGCAGGTCAAACGTACATTAAATTACATGAACTTGGGATAAAACACTAAGATCAAGCTAAATATACGCAGAAAATAAATATAAGCAGAAAATCAAATACAGTTCAAGCTAAATACTAAACTGCTCAATCATGGTAAATCAAACAATTAAATTACATGAACTCAGTTCAAATTACATGGCTTATATAAAACAATTAAACACATTAAGATGCCCTTCTTCTTTTCCTTGTGGGATTCGCATTTGTTTGTCCATTAATGATACGAAATGATGGATTAATCCATATTCCCTCATCATGATCATCTATAAGATATAAACCATCATCAGTTGAATCAATTTCATGTGGTTGGGATGTTGCAAAAAAAAGATCACTACCAACATCTTCGTCATTATTGTTATCATCACTTATTTTATTGGTCGATAGGATAACGGACCATTTATCATTAGCAGGATCAATGACATAAAACACTTGTTGAGCTTGCGATGCTAAAATAAAAGGCTCATCTTTGTATCCCACCCTATTAAAAGTTATGTCCAAAAAGCTATTAAAACAACGCTTGTCCAAAAAGAGCTTTAAAAGCTATGTAAAACGTTATGTGAGGGCGCTACATTTTACAGCGCTTGTGTTTAAAGCGCTCTAAAACAGCTGTAAAATGTTATGTGAGTGCGCTTCATTTTACAGCGCTTTTGTAAAAGCAATGTAAAAGCCTTGTAAACATTATGTGTAAGTGCTATGTGACCCTATATGACCCTACAACATCGTTTTTTCCACAGTGTTGTTATATCGTCCATTATTTTTAAAATATATTTACAACAGCGCTTGTATTTAATAAGCACTATAAAAGGCGCGCTATAAAATGTCAAGAAAAAAATGAATGTAAATCAAGAAAGCTATGGGGAATATATGGGATAAAGGGTGCAAGGTTAGATCTAATAAAAGGGGTGGTTTAACATTTTAAGGAATAGATGAGGTATCATTAGATGAATTATCTAATTATCAGTTTTCAATAAATGTTGCACCTATATCAGAGGCTATGATATGGGGTTATAAGAGTTTGAGTCAAGTGCAAAATTGGAGAAAATGTATGTGTAAGAGAATTAGGGGTAGTGTGTTGGTTGAGATTCAATTTGAGATTGTGGAATTTTAGGGACAAATAAAGGTAAGACATCAATAGCCAAAATCCGCGATGACATTTTTATTTTAAGGCTTTTAAAAAGGTGATTTTGTAAGTTAACTCACAGTTATGTGAATCTACTCACAAATCTTCAAACTTTATATTTGGTTTTTTTAATTTGTGTAAGTCGAAACACCTAATATGTGAATCTACTTATCAGGCCGACAAGCTTGACATTTTACAATTTCAAGGTTGTTATGGCAATTACAAATTAGTTATTTCTCTTAGAATTCGTTTTTCATTAGCCTAGCCTATTCATGCATCATATAAAAGGTTTTCTAATCCTTTCTAAACCAAAAAATAATTTCACCTATTTCTCATACTTAAGCATTCAAGATCATATAATAGATTGAGAACTCTTTCTTGATCAAGTTGGGTATGTAATTCCATTTTCATTGGAGAAACAAAAATAAAAGGAATATCGAATTTTTGGTTGTCTATTCTATATTTGAATCATTTAGGTGACATCAGTGGATTGTGGATCAAAGGATGAAAAAGGTAATCTTCATAGGTTCCCTAGAAGGGTTTCTAGGTGCCTATCTTGTAAGAATGAGGTGTGATCTTCATCTTGAAGACAAATTTGTGTTCATAATTTGGAGGGTGTTCTAAGATTTTGTGTAGAAAATTATTTACGTAGAAGGGTTTATATGCAAGATTTTATAATATCCTCCAATGGATCTTGTACACACTCATAATCAATGAAAGAAAACTCTAATTTCAACTAATGGGGACAAGATATATATAGTTTACAATTGAGGATGAATAAAGGAGCCTATATAAATTATCGCATGAATCTCTCTATCCTTAACTCTTTAATTTACTTCAATTTGCATTATTATTTAGTTTTCATTTTATTGGAGTTTTGTGACATTTTTTGTTTATGTGCAAAATGATATAAATATTGTTATTAGTGTTTTCTTATATAGAATCTTGTCTGGATTTTGTATGTTGAATAAAAGTATATTTTTAACATTCAATTGAACATTTTAGATTGATTCAAATTGAAGAATCTAATACCTCAATGTTTCTATTAATTGTGATTCATCGAGTCTTTGTTATTATATCTTTGTCATATTTGATCAAGGTATCAAAAATATTTTTCAAAATAACCTCAATCAAATTTTGTGTTATCTGAAGTAGCGATGTCAATTGTAAGGAACGGGGGTTTGAATTATAATTACTCCTTTTTAAAAAATTCATGTTTAAAACTAAAAGTTCAACTCAAGATTGATCTTGGTTATAACAAAGATTGATCTTGGTTATAATGAAGATTGATCTTGGTTTATAAAATTTGATTATCAAGCATAAAGTAAATAGAGATAGAGAGATTACGCAAGCATATATCCTAGTTCACCTAAACACGGGTTACGTCCAGTCCTCACAAATGTTAGATTTTCCACTATGTGCTCAAAGGTAAGATTGTTCTTGGTTATCACACTATTTTTCACATATCAATCTTGATCTTTACACAGTTTCTACGCTTCTACCTAGAAAGAATTTCCTCAGTTCTACCTTACTATTTCAATAAGGTTTTAGCAAGTTACCTTTCAAAATATGAAAGGAATTTTTACAAATCACTTAAGCTTATGTTAACAAAATAACCTTGAGATACAAAGTGGTGATTTTGAGAATGTTCAGAATATGGGTATTTACTCAACTCTTATTTGAGAAATAGATTCTGTAAATAGAACTCAGTTGGTACTGATTCTAACACAACACAAAGATTTAAATAGCAAGCTTTAAAAATGATATCGAGACACTTGAATATGATTGAATGATTTATGTTTTTCTTGGCACTTTGAGTTGTGTATTGTTCTTCAACTTGAAGTTGCATTTATAGACTTCAAGAGAGCTTAGGACAACTCATATGTTCCTTGAAATAGGGCCAGCTATCATGAAATAGTGGTTGGGTAAAGTCTGCCAAAAAGCAAGAGTGATCAAAACTAAATCCAGGAACATTCTTGATATCCAATATTGTTCTTCGAATTTGTTGGTGATGAACTGGCTTGTACTTGTGATTGTGTTAGTTGTCTGAGATGAGTGCTTGCTTTTCAGTCATATGTGTAGGTCTAGATTTAAAGTACAATCAGCAGTGTACTTTTACAACTTGCAACTTTGTACTTGCAATTGCCTCACTTGAAGAATGATCTTGTTTTAAGCTTTTTATGAAGCATCTTTTTGATCCTTTGAATTCTAGAATGATTTTGACTTTGATTGATCCTTGTTTATTCTTTGATGAAGATATGAGATGAATAAAGCTTCCAGGATCCAATCTCTAACAAAGAAACTGATTATTCTTGTTTCTGCCAAAAACAAAGATCGTTATTCGTTTTCCAAAACTACTTCAAGATCAATCTTCATTTTACAGCTTTGGCTTTCTATGATTTTTATGAGATCTGATTTGTAATATTTGATACCTATCTTGTTTTAACACACTCAAATGCACATGTTAAATACCAAAACATTTAGAATCATAATTAATAGTCTTTAATTAACCTTTTGTTTAATTGTCATCAAAACATTTAACTTGAGATTTTGTCTTAACAATCTCCCCCTTTTTGATGATGACAAAACATGTTAATTTTGATTTTTAATTTTGATTCTAATAATAATAATTCAGAGAGCTTTTTAATTAAAAAGCTCCCCCTCAATATGTGCTTAACATTTGAACCAAATAATGATGTTTCATTCATGTCACAAAAAAATCTTTCGATCATTACATGTTGGTTCAAAAACAAAAAATACAAGCATATAACTACATATCAGATTTTAAAATCTAAGATATATCTCCCCCTTTGTCACAACAAAAAGGAACATGAGAATAAAACTAAAGCAGTGATTTAAAATGACAGAGACGGGGAAGACCCTTCAGAGGATGGAGACAAAGAAGGCTGAGGAATGTTTGGAAATATTGGAGGAGGATTTGGCATAGGTGGTTCAAGACCAAGCTTTGGGGCAAGTTGATGTGCCATCTAGTCGTGCATAATTGCCTGCTCTTTATCTTGATGAGCTTGGCGCGCAATTATGGTTTGTAGAGCTGCAAAAATTCTGGGAATATTCTTGTAAGCCCTTGATGATGGTTATCCATGGGAGTGCTGTTGGAAGGAGTAGCAAATGTACAAAAAGTAGATAAAGTAGCAAAAGTGGTGTTGATTGGAGGAATGGAGTTGGAAGCATAGTGATGGGGAACAGATGGGCTAATGGTATCCAAATAAGAAAAGTCATGTATTGACTTATTCAAAAGAGGGATGAAGATGTAGTTTTATGAGGCGAGATAAACACTGGAAACATTTTTGAAGTGTTTTGAACATGAAGTGTAGGACATAAATGTTCTTGAGAGGAGAGATGTGTGAATGGTGGAAGTGTGGAAGCTACAGGATTCAAGTGTGGGGAAACAATAGGAAACGAGGAACATTTTTCATTATTTTGTTGAGGGAAATAACGTTCTTGAGATTCAGTTATTGTGTGTGCAGCAGAGATTTGGGCAGACCTTTTTCTTTTGCTTGTGGATGATGGATTGAAAGCAGGTTGTGGTGAGGATGGGATGCTGGGAAGCTGTTTCATATGTGAGAGGTTCTTGGAGGAGAATTTGATAATTGAGGATTCAGTTGAAAGTGGAATATCAAAATGACTGAAAATTTTGGAGAATACCATGCCATAAGGGACAATTTTGCGCTTATAATCTTTTTTGATTGCAGAAATCATATGTTGGATTATTAAATATGGTAGATTTAACTTATTGCAATGAAGAAGATGATAAATGACAAGAGCGTCATTATCAGAGACAAATTCATGACTGCTACAGTGAGGTAAAATGTTGTGTTGGTTTATGTTGTTAAAATTTTTTGCGGGGGTTTTAGATCAGCTGAAAGACAATTTGTGGATCCATCAACAAATAGCTCTTCAAACACTTCATCTTTTGAAATGTTTAAGGTTGTGTACCAATCTTTGCCATAGATTGTTAAACCTTTAGATGGTATTTTCAAAATATCAGCCAGGATCAGAGGATCAAGTCGAATTTCAATACCTTTCAGGGTTGGAACTATGATTGACTTGTCTTCAAAGGCTTCAGCTTTGCAATAAAAGGCTTCAAATATTTTCAAAAAATTCGTCCAGCCAAGTGCATCAGTATGATGCTGGATAGAGATCCCTTTAAGTTGAAGTTTTTCAAAATCAAAAACCCTCCCAATACCAATAGAGCATTGAGTCCATTTTTCTGAAAATATTTTTTGGATTTTGGAAGAAATCAGAGGTGGAATAAGGATTTTTGAGGAAGAGGGTTTGGTGAAGGATTTAGGATTTGTTATTGTGGAAGCTTTTGTGGTTTTCTAGGTTGGAGTTTTAAGAGGAGAGCGTTCTTTGGTTGGTGTTTTGGTTGAAGAACGTTCTTGAGGATAAAGTTGTGATGAAGAACGTTCTTGAGGATAAAGCTGAGATAAAGAACGTTCTTGAGGATAAAGCTGAGATGAAGAAAGTTTTTGTGGAGGTGAAGATTGTTCTTGAGGTTAGAGTGGATGTGAAGATCGTTCTTGAGATGTGTTTTCCTGAGATTTTTTTAGGGATTTTGAGTTTTTGGGAGGCCAAAAATTGTGACAGTGTAGAGGGAGATTTGGATTTAGGTTTTCTGGGTTTCGATTTTGTGTGTTTGTTTTTGGTTGGAAGATGTTGGGAAGAAGATTTGGGGGATGGTGATATAGTGTTTGGGATTTCTGGTGCTTTTGAAACTTGTGGGACTTTGGTTTTTTTGGCTGGGATGTATGAGCAGCTTGTGAGTTGGGATTATGTTGAGGTGATGAAGGTTCATATTCATCATCAGAAATTGTGTAAATGGTGGTGTCAACCTTTTTGTTTTTAGAAGTTTCAATTCCTACTTGAATGCGCGTTGATCTTCGTTGAGAAGATGAGGTACTAGAACTAGGGTTCATAATGGTTTGAAGATGGGGTGTGAATTGACTAAAAGAAGGGGTGGGACATTGATATAAAGGAGGAAGCTTAGTTGAGAGAGGTTGAGGACACGGTTATGGGGAAGAGCATAGGTAGTCCGAAAATATTTTTTCATAGGATGAATGGGGAGGTGTTGGTCTGGGTGGAGGAGATCGTGAACATACTGGAGATGGTGAACGGACTGGAGATGGAGAAGGTGAAGAGGATGATGATGGTAGTGGTGATATGGGATTTTTGTGTGCCCTGGTTTTGGTACGAGCCATGTTTGAAAAATAATAGGAGCTTGATGAAGAGTGTAAGACCCTTAATTTTAAATTGTAATTTATGTATTTTGGGGAAATTTTGTGCTGAATTTCTGAGGTTTTTTAGCCAATTTTATGGTATTTTGTGAGTTAAATTCCAAAAATATCTTTTTAGAGATCCGATAAAAATTGTTCGTCGATGAATAATTTTATTTAATTATGGTGAATCTTTTGTCGAAGAAAAAAAATTTTGAGATACAACATTTTTCAAAAAAATCCATCTGCCCATTGAATTACGGCGATAGTAGATATTTTTCTGAAAAAGTAGTTTGTGATTTGATGTGAGGTGACAAACATAATGATGATTTTTATAAAAATATTTAAATATTTGTAAATATCTAGATATTTGTTTAGATATTTATTATTATTATTATTATTATTATTATTATATATTATTATTTTATATATATATATATATATATATATATATATATATATATATATATATTTATACACTTAAGAAAGAAAGAAAGGAATCTGGAGGGCTGAAACAACTTTTCCTCCTTGCCACGCGAGATCTTCTTCTTCCTCCTTCTCTGTTGCTCAATTTTATTTGTTTTCAAAACTCACAAACACAAAAACCTTCACTTTTCTCCTAGATCTAAGCTTCGTTTTGATAAGTGACAGAAGAGAAAGTTGTTCATTGCCACGCTGCGGTGCTAGTGAGCTAGTTTTTGACGCGACATCACGAACTTAAATTTTACCGTAATTAATTACGGTACCGTAATCGTGTGTTAGAGCTATCGTTAAGATAAGGGCTCCTTCCAAACTTTTAGTTTGCATTTAGGACATTATTTGTGATTTTGTGGAAAAGAAATTTGATATATTTGATATGTGAATTTGTAGAAAATGAATTTAATGCAATTATGTGCGATTTAGTGAAATTTAAATTTGAGGTGTGGTTTATGGTGATCCATATTTGATGTGATTTATATGTTCATAATTATTATTATGAATTTTTGGTGGGTTATGTGTAAAAATATGGAGTTTTGAAATTGGGTGTGTTATGTTTGAATTGTTGAAATTTAATTGAGGTGTTATATGTGTGTTGTGGAATTGAATTGCTTGTTGTTGATGTGAATTGGCGGTAATTAAATTTAATGAGTTTGAGTTACGTAATGAGTTATTTTCAAATAAATGAGTTTGAACTGAAGTTGAAATTTTACGAAAAATTTAGAGTTGTTAAAGTTGTGAAAAAGTTCAAATTTTTACTAAGTTAAAGAGTTTGAGTAAAAAGCTAGATTGAAATTAAAAAGGGTTAGAGTTTAAAATGTTACTATTTTAATTACTCTTTGATTGAGTTTAAAAAGAAAAAAAAAAGTTTAGAGTAGTTAATTAACTCAAATTTCGGTGCTTTAATAGTCGAGTGTGTGTATGTGAAATTTGGACAACATTTATTTTCTTTAATTTTAACTAAATAATATAGATTTATTTGGTTTTAAGAGTTTGGTGTCTGAGAAAGATTTAATTTTAGGAATTTTGTTGCATGTGGATTAGTTTTATTGTGAATAAATTGTTATAAATATTCATGTTTATGTAGTTAACTCCTTGAGTCTCGAAAAGGAATCGAGACCGTTGGCACCGAGTTAACGGTGGGGAGAACTCTGATATATTAATGTTATTGTGGTGATTTATGGTTTAAAATTTTGGAGATTGAATATGGTGATTAATGTTTGGAAATTTTGGTGATTCATGTTAGGTGAAATGATGTGTTCATAATTAATATTATGAATTTTTTAAATGAAATTTATGTGTGACTTGGTGGAAAATGAATTTAATTCAATTTAGGTGTGGATGGAATTTGGAGATGTGATTTATGTGTGGTTGTGGAAATTTAAATTGGTATGAATAAATATGTTTAAGTATGCTCTGTGGTGAATTTGAAAAATCATTAGTGTTAAATGAGTATTAAAAATGGGGAATATTTTAATAGCTGCATTTACTTAATGATTGTGGTGAAAAGAGTCAGAGTATGCTCATGCATTTCATAGTACATGGTAACTGCGATGGGGCCATGGTGATAGTGGTGACCGTGATGGGCCACGAGATGACGCCATGTGATCTGTTGGTTCATCTTATCCTTGCGGGGATTTTCGCGTCATGTAGGTCTATGATAGACTACACATTTTTAGTAAATCGTGCTGACCCGTAATAGGTGGCACCTCGGTAAACAGTACTGGTCTGTGATAGGCAGTACGTTTATGATTTACGCTTTTTAGTAAATCGTGCTGACCCGTGATAGGTGGCACCTCGGTAAACAATACTAGTCTGTAATAGGCGGTACGTTTACGATTTACGCTTTTTAGTAAATCGTGCTGACCCGTGATAGGTGGTACCTCGGTAAACAGTATTTGTCTGTGATAGGCGGTACGTTTACGATTTACGCTTTTTAGTAAATCGTGCTGACCCGTGATAGGTGGCACCTCGTTAATTAGTATTGGTATGTGAGAGGCTGTACAATTATGATTTACGCCCTTCGAGGAGGGTTTGGTTTGGAATTCTGGAATCAAGCATTTTGGTATCTACGTATTTCATTAGGGTACTTGGCACGCGAGTCAGGTTTATTATACTTTGATGATTGTATATACATATTCGGTTGTTGTTGTGATTTGTCGTAATTGCTTTGAGGTGTGAAGTTGGGTTGATTAAATTTTGATGTATTTATGTGTTCATAATTGATAATATTAATGTTTGAAGTGTTGATTGACTCAGAACCATTTTAGAATTGAAAATCTGCATTTTCTCAATGGTATTCGGCTACGACAATGCAGCTTGTTAAAACTTTATTATTCAATATTGTTTATGCATTTTTGAACATATGAAAACCCTTTCGAGGAGTATGCTAAGACGAAAGGTTCATTTGAGCATTTGAAAATATAAGAATTTTGCTATGTGATATTTGTTAATTTCGGTTGGTGACCTTTACAATTATTGTGGAAATCTGGGCTTTGCCCTCAAATGAGAATCAGGATCATCCTATCGGTTAGTACCCTGGAGATGGGAAAGTAGTTAATCATACCTAACCGAAGTTGTGTCAGGAGGATCTTGTCGGGCGCGTGGAGAGCTCATCTAGGTTGTGTAATTTTTGTAGCATGATCAGTAGATCAACTGAACAAATTTTTAAAAAAATTTCAAACTATTAGATACTTCGTTAAATAATTTCAAATAAACGTATAATAATGTTTTAAAAAATATATGTAGATATTGATGACTAGATTGCTTTGTTATAAATTTATATAAAACTTTGTGTTTCATTATTATCTTATAGAATAATCCACGGTTGAATTCGTGAATCTATCGTTTATATTAAGTTATTAAACGGAATAACTAATCACAAAGTTACACTTTGAGTTAACGGATCCCCACCCAACCATAAATATTTTAAGTTGTTAGCCAAGTACGACAAGCAACCAAATTTAGTGTAATTGAATCCCTATTTGTCAAATTAAGAGTAGTTGAACTAGCAATAACCGAAAATGAGTTAAGTTATTATTTTTCAATCCCACAAAGGTTTGCAAATGGTTATGTGGTCGTTAGAGACAGTCTAAATATGTGGATATTGACGACTCAACTGTAAAATTTGTGTGTAATTTTTATAGCACCACTAACCATAAACATTTATATTTGTGAAGAGGCAATGTGGGGGCAAAAACGAACCCAAGGAATAACCGAAACTAAGCTACTACAAAAATAAAGAATACAATCCATTGTGGAGCACCGTACATCTAATTATAGGAAAAAAACATGCATCATTTGCAAAAATAGTTGAATGAGGTTGGGTTAGGGTGAATTTTGTGGCCAAGATATATTGGCCAGTAAGATGGATAGTGCCTATAAATACCACGTAATTTTTACACACACAATTAATCAAAAAAATTATTTTCTCATATTTTATCCCTTTATCTTTATGTTTATATTACTTATGGATTTTTAGGTTAGATAACTCACAAAAATCCAACATACTTAAAACTCTTTTGGAGGAGATAGGGAATTTATAGCAAGGGTATATTTGTCCTTCCTCAGTGTAATCATTTGAAGGAAAAAGAAATAAAAGTTTAAGATTTATTAGTCAAACACTCAACTAAATTTTAATTTGGACAACAAATTTGGCACGTCTGATGGACACTACAATCATTGTTACGGAAAGGTTAAGTTCGCCAAATCATGGTCATAATTGATGCATGAACTTATATTTAATGAATAATATTTACTATTTTATGCTTTGACAATGTTGTTAAGGTATTAATTGTGAATAGTTGTTATTTGTTCATAAACTTCAAGTCAGACACTACTCTTCATCTAGTTAATATATAATGCATATTTAAATATAGATTAATATTTTATATATTTATTATTGAAAAAAATATTAAAGTTATAAAATATTATTTTGAACATTAATATTTTATTTTAGAATGTCTAATATATTATTTTTAAAATTGGTTATAATATAATTTTTAAAGTTTATGTTAGTAAAATTTGTTAAGAAAAGTGTTGGTAAAATATTTATATTGTAAATTTTTTACTCAAAATTAAAACTTAGTTATTTTTTAAAATTTTGATAAAATAATTTTTTTTTTGTACTTTTTTTATTAAGTTTATAAAATATTATTTTATTTAAAAATTGTAACTTTTCACTACAACAAAATAATACTTATGTAAAAGAAAGTAAATGTATAAGATTGATCTAATTACGAAGTATGTAATATTATACTTATAAAATATTTTTATATTATTTTCAAAAGACCTAAAAGGTTCATATTTCAAAATGTTAGTAGATTTATAAATAAGAAAACAAAATAAAATAGAAACTACATTGTTTACATATATGTAACAAATAAAATTTTGAAACAAGTGTAAAATATATTTATTTTAATATAAATTTTTTTAAAAAATATTAATAAAATTGATGATATTACTATCTATTGTTAGTCGCTACAAACGGTCATAGTTTAATTTCTAAAAAAAAAAATTGTGTACTTTGGTAGTTTCTATTTTTATTTATAGAAACTTATTTTACGATAAAATTATTTAAACTTAATTTAATATTTTATTTTAGTTTATAGTCAAATCACTGTTTGATTTGTTATATTGTTTCTAAATGTTTCTTTAGTTGACATATAAATTATATCAAAAATTGTAATTTTATAATTTGTAGTTATTGTCACTAATAGCAAAATAATATTTTTAAAAAATAAATTATTTTATATATAAAATATTGATCTAATTAATAATTGTATTAAATTTATTTAATTTTCAGAATATATCTATTTATATATACCATATACCGTAGGTTGATGTATGATACAAAATTTTCTGGAAGGAATTATCTTAAACAACATGTTGCAAACAAGTTTGAAGAGTTTCTCAATTTTGCAAGAGTGTAAAAAATTGTCGACGATGAATAGGGATTGAGATGTCTATGTAGACGTTTTAAGAGTGAACTAAATATGGAGAAGAGTCTTCGACGGCGTCAAGTACTAGTATAAATGTGGATAATAACGTTGATTCTTCAAGTGGTATTGACATGTTAGGTGCAAATTATTATAATTATCAGCACTTTGAGGCGATGAACAATATGATTTTTGATACTGTTGGGGTTAATTTGTTGTATAATAAAAATCAATATGAAAACACTGATGGACTTCCAATTAAATAAGCTCAGAGATTTTATGATATTATGAAAGGGACAAATAAAACCTTGTTTGAAGGATGCTAGGTTTTATGGTCTTTCGATGTGTATTAGACTTTTAGGTCTAAGATTTCAGTTTCGTGTTTGTGATTTAGCTTTAGATTTGATGACTCTAATGATGCTAGATGCAACGCCAAATTTTGTTTTAAGTAACCTATGCTTATATCTCGAGGTTTGCGTAGCTTTTTTTTTTTTTTTTATGTTTCAGCAACCTAATTTGTGTTTCAGAACATGTTTAATCGTCTTGTTTTGCATCACTTGATTTAAAGTTGTGTAACTCGAGTCATTGTTTTCTTTGGCCACTAATGTGTTTTGGCTCAAATTTGTAAGTTTCCAATCAAGAAAAGATCATAAAATTATTCATGACTAAAAATTTCATATCACAAATCATTAACGAGTTCCAACCCTATGGAATACCACGTGAAACGATGAACACATGAGCATACTCTAATTGTTTCTCATTAAATATTATATAAACTTAGTTATTAAAACAATATATTTTAACACTCATTAAACACTAGTAAATAATTCAACAGATTTTCAAAGAACATGTTCATGACAAAAAAATCATTCATTTTAATTTATTTCACAAATTATGCTCCTCGTGAATGTAATATTCAAAAAAAAAAAAATGCAACATTGTCATAACTTTGATAATGAGGAACAATAGAACAATTCATATTTTTAGAGGATTTTAGGATGTTTAAGTTTAATAGAACAATTCATATTTTTAGAGGATTTTAAACCCAAAAAAACATGGGTGAATTGCAAGTAATTATCATAATAATAATGATATATGCATATGCACTTAATTGTATTATAATTTCTTCTTCTTTTCTTTTCCTTTGTCATTATAAAATAGGGTGTATAAAATAGACATACAAAAAAAAGATTTAAATGGAGCAGACTTAAATAATATTTGAAGTCTTTATAATTGTATGTCAAACTATTGCAACACATATACTTACACAAAACTGCAAATTATAACATTTATTGGAGCATAACATATATATTGAATTTGAAAATTATGTTCTAACCAAAGAAAACAATAGAAACTTGTAACATCAAACATTTATAAGCACAAAGACTCATATTAACAAAATGAAGATGCACAAGCAGTTTGTCCTTAAAATGAAGGTGCTTAAAATTTTGATTTTCCTTATAATGACCAGATTCTTTACATTCAAAGTATATGATTTTGGAAGTTTCTTTGTTGGTGAGTTTGTCAAATTCTTTGAATGTTATTGCATTCATTATAAAGGTGCTTTCCTTATGATGCATTTTGTATAATTTTTTTTATTCAACATTCATACTTTTTCTACACACTTCAATGTCATCAACATTTGTTGGGGGTATTGTATCCTTCTTCATCTAGATCCCATAATTCCAAATCTTCAAAGATGAAAAAAGCTTTGTAATTTGTCTTTTCGATATTCGAAGAGTTCTCAATCAAAGAGTGGATGTTTATTAATATTTCCTCCAATTGCTTATTCGCAAAGATTAGTCATGATAAAAACAATTTGTTGGATCCTTTCTCAGACTATTAAATGCTGGTCCTTGAGGTCAAACTCTGATACCAATTAAAGTTTCAATAACACAAAAAAAAAGGATTTGAATTGTGTTATGGTTTTTTTAAACAATTTTTATATTGGATGCATTCTTTAATCTAAAGGGCATAACATTCCATTCCTAATGTCCAAAGGGCACTACAAAGGTTGTTAATCCTTTATCTAGGTATTATTGTATTTTTTTTTACAATAATCTAAGTATTATTGATTCATTTGTATTGGCCTTGCTTTAGTGGAAATGTTTCTCTTAATAATCTGCACATATTTCTTTTTCAAATTTATCTTGCAAATTTTTTATTTTATCTTAGATGATTTTATTTTGTGATTGTTCTTCTATTCTATAATACTAATAATAATAATTATAATAATAATAATAATAATAATAATAAATAAATAAATTAATAAAGCTGAACCGCGGGATTAACCACGGCTATATATATTCTTCAGTTACATAATAGAATGATCCAAGAATTAGTAGAAATTTCATCGCATCGCTCTCAGATCGCTTTCTCTGATATTCATCTCATCGCTGTCTCTAATATTCATCGCATCGCTCTCTCTGTTATTCATCGCATCGCACTCTCTGATATTCATCGCATCGCTCTCTCTCTGATATTCATCGCATCGCTCTCTCTCTGATATTCATCGCATCGCTCTCTCTCTGATATTCATCGCATCGCATTGTATAACAATCATCAAATCAAGCTTTCAAAACCAAGAAATTTCTAGTTATGGGTTCTCTCCTAGACCAACAAAAAAATCACACATTGAAAGATTCGAATTCACATCAAGATTTAAAGGAGAAGTTGAAAGCCCGGGAACAACAAAACCCTTCACCTCCCAAGAACCCTTCTTTCAAGAACAGTGCGGTGACTCGGAAGCTATTGTTACCGGAAATGAAGAAAACAGGGAATAGAGTAACTGTGTTTGTGAGAGTGAGACCAATTTCGAAGAAGGAAAAGGAAGCGGGCTCGAGGTGTTGTGTGAGGATCGAGAATCCCGGTGACGTTTATTTGACAGAATTCGTTAATCCTAACGATTACTTGAGGTTGAAGAGAATCCGTGGACGGCATTTCAGTTTTGATACTTGCTTTCCTGATTCAGCTACTCAACAGGAAGTTTATTCCACCTCGTGAGTTCTCTTCCCTATACCACGACATTCACGCCTTAATACGTGCTTCATTGATTCTCTTCATTCATAATTTTCCTAAATTTGGCTTTCCTATAAATATAGGATATCATTGTTAAATTAAATTTGGCTTTCTTGTAAATATGATATATCATTATTACATTAAATATGTCTTATTGAATTATCTTCCAATATTGGGTTTTGATATGAAAACTTTTTTTTATCTCAATTTGGTAAAATATCATGATAATTATTTTGTTCCATTCAGTTCAATTTATTTACTGAAGAGTGTTAGACACATGCAATTGTGGTTACATTCAATCACTTTTATTTTTACAATCTATGAAGTTTTTCCATTTCTTTACTTTCTATTTTAATCTTATGAAGTTTTATAAGTGCTTTCACATCATAATGTTATTATTTGGTGTATGGTTAAAAACTTGTTTACATTGCATTTTCAGAACCTCAGAACTTGTGGAAGGAGTTCTACAAGGGAGGAATGGGACAGTTTTCTGTTATGGTGCCACTGGATCTGGAAAAACTTACACAATGCTTGGTACAGTGAAGAGCCCGGGGGTGATGGTGTTGGCAATTAAGGATCTTTTCGGTAAAATTAAGACGAGAAGTTGTGATGGAAATCATATTGTTCATCTGTCCTATCTTGAGGTTTATAATGTAACTGTAAGAGATTTGATTTCACCTGGAAGACCTCTGGTTTTGAGAGAAGATAAACAGGTTCACTTTCTTATCTTAATTGTAATTTTAAAAGAAAATTAGCCATGTTCAAGAGAAATGTTACTGATAATTTGTTCCTGTTATGGTACCTGTGACTACATACATGACTTTGAATTAAATTGAATGATTTTTCAATAGTATATCTTGATGCAAGTACATAGGTATAGTCAATTTATAAATATATGATAATATTTTGATAAGCATTCAAAGTTCATGTATATTGAGTCACATGATGCAGCCACTGCAACCCCATCAAGCTGTAATTGTAGATTGCATCGTTTTGCATTAGGCCACAATAACTGCATTTCAACCACAACTGCGGCAATACATCAGCATGGGAAATTTAATACATTTAGCTCATGTTTACTAGTATATTTTTTCGGGGCCATCTATACTACTAGGTGAAAGGAATAAGAACTTATTTTTCCTTGTAGGCATTAATACTTAACTCATTAGTCTTAATGAGGAACCTTGTAGTTTAATTTAAATACCTGTTTATTAGTATTATTTCAATTCTTCACCTACGAGCCCCTCCTGCCGGATTAAATATATGAAAACTGAATTTTTGTTCGTTGTGAAGAGTTCTTGTTTTTGCTGCATCCCATTAAATCACAATCTGATCATCCCTTGTTTAACTATATTTTAGGGGATTGTAGCAGTAGGTCTTACACAATACAGAGCTTACTCTACTGATGAAGTAATATTCTGAACCATTCTGGTATATTGGAAGATTGTTGTATGAATTTTTAGTTTTAATTTGCTTTTGCTGCTTTAGGTGATGACATTGCTTCAGCAAGGAAATCATAACAGAACTACAGAACCAACTCGTGCAAATGAAACATCTTCACGTTCCCATGCTGTCTTGCAGGTACACTTTTGAAGGTTGTTTACAGAAAATGATGCAAAAACCCTTATATGCTGTGATTGTGACTTGTGCTTAGTTTATTTGTTACCTATAGATTGTTGTTGAATACCAAGTTAGAGATGCTGCAATGAATATTATTAAAAATGTGGGAAAGCTCTCGTTGGTTGATCTTGCAGGGTCAGAGCGAGCTCTTGCCACCGATCGACGAACAGTTAGATCTCTTGAGGGTGCCAACATTAACCGGTCTCTTCTTGCACTAAGCAGCTGCATCAATGCTCTTGTAGAGGGAAAGAAGCATATACCATACCGAAATTCAAAATTGACACAGCTTCTCAAAGATTCACTAGGAGGAACGTGCAGCACTGTCATGATTGCTAACATAAGCCCGAGTAACCTCTCATCTGATGAAACCCAAAACACCCTTTATTGGGCTGATAGAGCCAAGGAGATCCGAACAAAGGTTGAATCCTCTGACCATTTCAAATATATCACTCCGTTGATTCTGAATAATGTAACTGAAACTTGTTAGACATGGATGCAGGCAAATGATGCTGAACTATTACCAGTAACTGAAACAGGAACAGACCAGGCCAAGCTGGTACTTGAGCTACAAAAGGAGAACCGTGAAATGTGAATGCTGCTACAGCAGCAACAAAAGCTTTTGACACTCGAAGCACAGTCCTTAGCAGCATGTTCCTGCGCCTCAACACGACCATCCGTTTCATCTCGTCTTTGGACTCCTACAATTTCTGTTCAACCAAATAAAAAGCGTTGGACCAGACCCTCTTCCTTTACTGCAACTTATCTCACTCCAGAGACCAAGTACAATGGAGAGAAGAAAGCCATCACTGTCAGAACACTTAATCAAAATGTAAAATCTTTGGAGTCAGAGATAGAGAGAATTAAAAAGGACCACTGTTTGCTGATAAAGCAGAAAGATGATGTTATTCGCGAGCTTTCACAAAAGAATGGGAAAACAGCAGCAACAGCAGGGAAAGTGGTAACCAAGTCTAGGATACGGCCAAAGGATGAAAACACATGTGAGTGGAGGAGTCCAAGTCATTGTTTTCAATCACCACTACCAATGGCCAAGAAACGAAGCTTTTGGGACATAACTGCTGCTAACAGCCCATCATTTACTGCACTAAATGGGAATAAAACTAGAAGCCATGTCATTTCTGAACCTACTGCACACACATGGAGAAAACTCCTTAGTGATTATTTTTATTTCTTATTGTATTTGTTCATTCATTTTTTTTTCTGACTTGATTTGAGTTGGTATATTAACGTTTAGCTCACCAATAGGTTTAAATGTTTAATTGAAAAGATTATCTTTATGATCAAGGATTGTGATGAGTTAATTAATAGTGACATTTGTTTAACTCAACGATTTTTTAATGGAACAATTTAATGAGATTTAAGAGAAGTACAAATTTAAAATATATTGTTAACAAGAAATTTAAGCATGTCAAAGATAGAATTTTTTGTTTTTTTGCATTACGATCCTCCAGAGTATGATTATTTGAAAATATTGAGTCAATTCACCTTGTAGAATATAATGCAATATATTATTATTATTATTATTATTATTATTATTATTATTATTATTATTATTATTATTATTATTATTATTATTATTATTATTAAGTAGAGTAACTTATCACAAAATTATTTCTAAAGTCAATGAATTCTAACACAACCATAAATATTTTAAGTTGTTAGCTAAACACGACAGTAGTTGAATCTCTATTTGTTGAATTAAGGGTTAGGCGAACTAGCAACGGTCGAAAATGAGTTAAGTGATTTTTTCTTAGTTCCACGAAGGTTTCCAAGGGTCATGTGGTCTTCAGAGATGGTCTAAAATACTTGACAATTCAATAGTAAAATTTGTGTTTAATGTTTATAGTGTCACTAACCATGAACATTATTTGCAAAAAGGCAATGTGAGGGCAAAAACGCACGCATGGGATAACCAAAACTAAAATGCCGCGAAAATAGAGGATAGAATCCATTATAGGGTGCCACATACATCTGGCAATAGGAAGAAAACATGCATTATTCGCAAAAATAGCTAAATGAGATAGGGTCAGGGTGAATTTTGCAGGCCAAGAGGCATTGGCCAGTAGGATGGACTTTATCTATAAATACCTCATGTAATGTTTACACACATAATCAATCAAACAAGTCTATTTTCTCATATTTTATCCCTATCTTTATACTTATTTTACTTATGCATTTTTTAGCTTAGATAACCCATTAAAATCAAACACCATACTTAAAACGCTTTTTGAGGAGATAGAGAATCTACAAAAGGGGAAGATTATTACTTTGTTTAATGTAATTATTTGAAGAAAAAAGAAATCAAAGTCTAAGATTTATTAGTTGATAGCTCAATTAACTATAATTTGAACAACAAATATAGTATGTCCCGTGGGACAATACGACAAAAATTAACAAAACGTTTAGTTCGCCAAGGTCGTGATCAATATTGGTGCATGAACTTAAGTTTTGGTAAAAGTGTCAACGACATGAATCAACCATCGACAAACATAAAAAAAAAAAGTAAAGTCATCCACAACCTAATGATTGACCACAAACCTTAAAAATGCCAAGTTTTGTGGCTCCTCCTAATGAACTTGTGAATGCTCTGGTTAATACACCTGAAAAACCTGTTGTAATGACCACTTCTTTCATTAGATAACATATTGATATGGGTATACATGACATCCATAGTTTCTCAATAATTAGTGACATTTTTAAATCTATGGTTCATAATGAGGTTTAACAAGCCATAAAATTGGAGAGCAAAAGAGCCAATTCTGATGACCATTGAGTCACATGTAATATTCAGGGACCTTAAGGCCACTACAGTCGATCATTGCAAAATCAAGACCATCAATGGTACAACGGAATCTTATACAATAGGTACCTTTCACCTTGTGAATTATCAACTCATAAATTTTTTCATGACCAACTCTAGAGGTAGGCGATGATAACTTTAATTATGATAATATTCAATTTGATATGTAGATATGGATAAGAGGCGACCTCAAGTAGTAGAACAAATTGGTTTGCCACAAGTTTCATCTTACGTCAACACTCAACAAGTGAACATCTCTTATGCTAGAGGACAAGCCCTGAGCCCAACAGTTGGAACAACAAGACCAATTGTTGGTTATTCGACTCAATAACCATAGAGGTGTTATGATGATTGATTACGATTATTGTTGATTATTCATTACGATGATTGATGTATTGGAATAAATTTTTTTATTTTTGATTTGTATGAATAATTTAAATGTAATTATTTAATTATGGTGTATTATATTTTTGGTTTGTATAATATAATTTATTAATTTTGAAATAATTTATTTTGTATAGAAACAATAATTTAATTAATTATTGACAGTTTAATTAATATTAAATGACTTATTTAGTCCTTGTAAATTACCATTTTTTTTGTCCCTATAATTTTTTTAGTTGCAACTTTAACCCTATAAGTTCAAATGTGTTTAAAAAAAAAACACATATATTGTTAGTGACTGTTAAAAAAAGCTAACAAACAGAGAATGGGTGAAAACAAGAAAAGTGCAAACTTAAGATAAAATCGCAAACTTACAAAGATCAAACAGAGATGCTTTCATTTTATTTTGGTCCGTGTAACATCACACTTTCTTTTTGTTTTTGTCCCTTTTCTATTTTTCATCTTAGCTTTTTTGTTTTTAAAGTGACTAGTAGCAAAAATGGTTTCAAAACAAATTAGAACTTCCAGGTTAAAGTTGAAATAAAAAAAAATTACAAGGACAAAAATAAAAAAAGTTTAACCTACAAATACCAAACATATATCCAAACCATATTAAACTTATATTTTTGTTTTTATATATATTATTATTTTTTAAATTATATTAATACTAATTTATATGTATATATATTATTTTTTAATATTAATTTGTATTTATTAAAACTATTTTTTTTAATAAAATAATCCATTTGTGACGATCGAAACAACCACAAATGAATTTTTTTTTTGTAGTTTGTAGCGGTCTAAATAGTCACAAATTGTGTTTTTTTTTCAAATCACATTTGTCTGTCGTAGCCGTCTATACCACTAGAAGTGTTGTGGCTGTCATTTATGTCATAAATTTGTGACAGCTTAAATCCTCACAAATGGTAACCCAAAAATCAGTCATTGTAGTTGTTTTGACCACCACAAAGTGTTGTATCCGACATATTTGTAGTTATCTAAACCCACCACAAATATGTATTTTTTGGTATAACATGGAGAACAGAATGAAAGTGAATTTCACAAGTTGCACGTGTTCTTTATATTGTTGGCATGAACCATTTTCACTTGGCATTCTTCATTCCTACCTAATTCTATTCAAACATGGGTAGACATGGAACATTGCTTACATGATAGATTTTACTTGCATCAACCTGAAGTTACAGTAACCAATTTGATGAACCTAAAACAACAAATGGATGAATTAGCAACATATTTAATTGAGAGGTTCAAAAAGAAAGTAGGAAAATGTTTTGTTCAATTCTCTAACACTAACTATAAAAATATCGATCTATCGTGACACACAAAGTTTGTCACTAAAAGTTACAAACTGGAAGTAAAAGTCAACAATACTTTGAGTGACACCCAAATCAATTATCAACTTTAAGGGGGCGCCATACTACACTTAGAAAACTGTCATTACATGTTTTTGATTTCTACCTATGATAATGATTCTCACTAAAAACTAGATAAATATAAATAAATAATTGATCTATTCCTACGATATTGTCTGTCACTAAAACTTATTATTATTTGTTAAATTAAATTTATTTTATCTCCCTACTAATTATAATTCTAAATTATTAATACCAGTAAATTAAATTTAAAACTTTAATTTAATTTTATTAATTAATGCAATTGAAACATACAATAAAATATAATTTAATTTTACTAATTCTATTAAATGCATGTTACTTGCAACACTTGCTTTTGAGAAATATTTCAGATTTGATAAACCAACTCCTAAAGCCCTATCACACAATAAAAGATATATATAATTAACAAAAATTATAAAAAACCAAACAATCATAAGGTAATAAGCTTTGAGGATTCAATCTTTTGAAGTTTGTAATGTATAATAGTTGTGTAAAAGGAAATTGCACTGATTTGCAAGTGCTGAAAGAACAAACTCATAAATATTTATTATGATCATCACATTCAACAATATAAAAAAAATGACAACCCCACAAAGAATAAAAATTTGTTGCATAATATTAATACTTTGGACATTTCATGGTCAAAGCAGTGTAATATTGCACATGATATTATTCAGAAATGTATGTAATCAAAGTTTAGCACACCTATCATACAATTAAGATAATATGTGGTTGGGGATCATAGAATTGTATAATTAAGTGTAGATTACTGAATCACATGGAGGATCCAAACCATTGATACTAAATAGTTACTACTATCTAAGTTTATTGTGATTGCATTTTATTTCCCATTCAGAATAATGTAGGCATTTAATAATTTTCATGGCAATGCCGAAACTAAATTTTGTCCTGACTTAAAAGAATTTGGGCAAATGCATGGGAGATGGCAAAGGAGGTTGCTTAGGTATTGTTTGATGATCTCCATTAGAAAAATCCGATGCCATTTCAATTCTTGCATCACATTTCATATCCAATAAAAACTCAACACGCACCTTAACATTTGAGCCAACAAAACAGGAAATAGAAATGACAAAGTACTAAAATTCATTAAATGATTAATGATGTACTAGAATCTAATTCTATGAGAAGCAACAAGATATAACTAGCATTGACTTCTTCAACATGAAACAATAAAAAGTTTATACGTTTCACTTTTGATATTCAAACTCTATCTGAATCTGTCTTCATGCCTAGGTCAATCTTTTGCGCCTACACCATTTTCTAACAAGTTACTAACCAATGTTTTTAGGCCTTCTAATGGTGAGATCATTATTGTCAACACAATTTATTATTTATTTAAATCTGGAATATGAATGATAAATAATAGAGTTTTTTACACTATCATCCAATAACAATCATGCACTCAGATAAACATTCTAACAAAAAAACAACAATATCACTAAATTTGAGAATAAAATATTTCAAAAATGTATTCAAAGACTGAATATTTTTATTCACATATATTAGTTTTGATCAAAATGTCAGAGCACTACCAACAACACTTTTTGACCATCATTAAATGCTCCAAAATGCCTATAAAAGAAAGGCTAATGCTCAGGAAAATAGTAGAAGTTCAAGTGCTATCAAGTCTTACTAATCATTCACATTCATATACTTGAAGTTCTCCTTTTCTCAAAGAAAGATTCAGTTCTGATTATACATATCTATTATATATATTTAAAACAGACCCCCCGAATGCCACCTCACCCTCGAATGCCACCTAAACAAATATTTCTCACATCAGCCAAAAAGCTGATTGGACCTCTCCTCCTTTCTTCCCTCTCAATCATGCTCTCAATATCTAATCTTCTTCAATTTTATTCTATTTTTTTTTCTCTTTCTTCCACAATTTCTTTAATACCTCCAAAAATCTATTTAATAATATTATTTTATAATAAATTTATAAATTATAAAATTATTTTACAATTATTTATAATTTATAAATTATTTTACAATTTGATAATAATTTATAATTTATATTATAATCAAATTATTTTATATTATTAATCATTAAATTCAACATTAAATTCATAATCTATTATAAATATTATTAAATTCATAATCATTAAATTCAACATAGAAAACCCGACTAATCACTCATAAATATCGATATAAATACTCTTTATCTAGTAATATTATTTTATCATAAATTATAAAATTATTCTAAAATTATTTATAATATACTTATAATTTATAAATTATTTTACAATTTGATAATAATTTATAATTTATATTATTATCAAATGATTTTATAAGTTATTATATAATAAATTTGTAAATTATTTTATAATATTATTAATCATTTACCAATAATAATAATTTATATTATTAATCATTAAATTTAATAAAAAAAATGACTAATCACTCCTAAATATCGATATAAATGCTCTTTATCTAATAATA